>NNCF01129598.1:207167-236221 GCA_002313205.1 Laupala kohalensis
CAAGAAAGATGTTCCATTTACTTGCTTCACTCCTCTCGTGGAGTGGGGTACTCGCGCGGAGCAAATACGAATTTGTCCGGTATATTGCGTATCCAGCGGAGTAAATGGAATACACAATAAGTCAAAATAATTTTTTTTGAAAATTGATGATCTGTTGCAAAACGGTACCTTCTCTTGTTAGTTAAATGGCCGGGTTATGAAGGCAGTATCTGATGGCAATGATGTGGCAATGAGACAATATTATATTTTAGTGCCACTAAGTTTGAACTAAAATTTTTATATTCTCCCAAATATTTCTTCATAGAGACTGGTGAATGTAAGTAAACACTCAAGTTAGCTTGAAGTAAGAAAAATTTCTTTTCTTTTGATGTGCAAGCACTAAGCATTTTTGTGAGGCCATAATTTCAACCATTGGACCATTTTAACTCAATACATGTCATAAAATTTTGAACGGATTTTTATTTTTATTTTGTAATTGTTTTATTTGATATATGTGAATTAAATTCGTTAACTTTTATTTCTAAATTACGACTAAAAATAACAATTGTTTGTAAGAAAAATTGAAAATTTCGATTAATCAACAGATAGAATAATCGAAAAATTAATTCATTCCATCCCAAAAGTAATCGATTAAATTATTGCTAAATCTAAATGTGTGCTTTATAAGGGTGCGCTATATTTAAAGGTCCTTTTACCCTGATTAATTTCTTTGTACGCCACTGATTCGAGTCCCCCTCAAAATTTCGTCAAATTATAAAGAATAATTGTTACAAAAATAAAGTATAATGTGGGTTGCTCCTGAAGAGACTAGTAATGCTGTGGGTCTTGGATACGAGGTTAGGGAAATGGTAAGGGAATAATAAATATGACCTATCGTTTTCTTCGTACCAGATTAAGGAACGACGCTGCTAGAAGATAGAATTTATTTTATACACATCCCATAGCACACTTTTATCATTGAACCGTGGGAGTTTGACGGTGAAGTAACGCGGACGATCCGGTGCCAATCTAAATAATGCTGATAATAATATTGTGTAGTTTCAACTGATGGTTCAATCCGTGAAGACAAAAAATCACCAAGAGCTCTTCTATTTCTACGTTTATTTTCATGCAATTTTGAAAAACTTTCACACCACAATATTCCTGTAAGTTTACTCATTTCTCTAAATTTCGTAAAACACATTCTAGCCATGGATTTTTTAAAATGATTTTGAGGTATGACTTGTTTTGAAACCCAGCCAGTGTCGCGCGGAGATGAGCAACACATCTATACCGAGAGTATTTATTCAATGAGCCATCTCGACTTCGGAGTTTCCTCCCGTTGACGGAGGCGGGGTGGCCGTGCTCGCAACAACTACATGCGTACGCCATCTTCCCTCGGGGAGGGGGATCGGATGTGGGAGACTCGTTTAACGGGGTGGGGGGGGGAGGGGGGCAGGCGGTGCGTCCCGATTGCGTTCTGCGTGCTTCTCCAAGGACGTCGAGATCCGGCTCACTCAGATACGCTACCACACGCCCCCTGTTCCCCCTAACCCAGCTTACCATCTCACTCCATGAAGCCCCTTAGTGCTCATACGGCGGTCGGCCATTCAAGGAGCAAAACAGCTCCTGCCGACACAACCCGAGAAGCTCTGAAGCAGAAGCATTCGACTTCGGTGTACAAAGGATTGCCGTACGCACGGGAGGATAAGATGTGACCATCATCAACGAGTTTTTGCCAACAACTAGTTTTCGTACACTCGTCATATATATTATTTTTCTTCACTCTGATGTACTGAGTATGTAAGAATCATCAACTTCAATAACTTTTTCACTTCAATGATACAAATTATATAGAAGGAAAAGTTAAAACTATTAAATATTTTACAACTTTTTTTTCCGAGTAGATGTGTAACTCGCCCTACTTCGATGAATTTTCAAAACTTATGAGCTCCTCCTGCCCTTCAGCAGGATTTATTCGCCACGTTCGTCTAATTACCGCAGTGTGAGGTTAACATTGAACATGTCCCCTTGTTGAAATGCTTATATATCAAATAAGGTAGCTTGCGGTCACCCGCGTAGCCATAAATTTATTTCGGAGGGGGCCAAGACTTCTAATCAAAAATTTATTGATGTTAACTTTAAAGTGTTTTGTCCTAAAATATTATATCTTTATTCAATTGTTTAATTCATTACAATAATTAACAAATTATCAATTGATAATATTTTATTCGAATTAAATACTTTCATTATAACTTTTACAATACTTCGTGAGGTGCCCCCCCTCACTCCGAGCTCTCTCGGTGGCTACGAGTCTGGCTGCGGTACTTTGTTAGCCCTGAATACGTTTCGCAAACGTCGAACGAATCTTCTCTCATTATACAACCTCGAAATTTCTCCAAAGAAAATTAATTGCTTAACGAAGTAAGTTCATGCGCAAAATAGTAAAGCGTCATTAGTAATGAGAGATTGATATAAGACTAAGAATTTGTAATGAATTCATGATTGGATGATGAATACGCCAATTTTTAATTCTTATATTAAAGGCTATTTTCTACTGGGTTCGCTAAGTACCATATTCATTTCTACGTCTAAAACACATTTTACTGGTTTTGTGACGTGCAATGCGTTTCGTATATTTACTGATTCTCTATAGGTACAATAAAATAGTTACATAGTCTTCTTATAACTTTCTTTCAGGAAATTCAAATCAAAAGAATAAATTACATAAGAAAAGAGCAGCTTTTGACAACAGCGTCAGATTTGGGTTAAAAGTGTATTTTTTATGAAATTGCGTAGAGGAAAATGAGTAAGGTAATGTTTAAGCTACATCAATAAAATGTTGAAGATGACCTGTGCAATGGTATCGAAGCTGTAGCTCATTGTGTCATAAATCTTTTGCACATTATGCATAACAAATGTTTTAGCTATTTTTATTCTTACAATGCAATAGTCTTATAAATATTAGTCGTTTAATTTCATTTAACTTTTCCAAAAAGAGTTATTATACACATAAAATATATTTAAAAATAATTACTTACCATAGGCACATTTGGAAGCAAAAATCGTTCCTTCTGAAACAAAATGTACTCTGAATTTCGATAGGTACTTCCATCTATCTACATCCATTTTTAATATTTCGGAAACTTGGAAACATTTGATGAGAATAATTTCATTAAAAGAAGTTAGACCGAATTCCTCATGTGCACAAAATAGATATCTCCCGTAATGTCTAACGACGAATTATATCATCTTCGTTTCCAACTATCCAGAAAGAACAGCAAATAAATTCAACAAAGTTACTATTTTCATTACTTTACTCCGATACTTCAAGGCACTCCTGAACCTGACATTTAATTACAAGAGAAAAAAGGTTTCAGGTCCTACGTGTTAAATAGAATTCGGGAGAAAGGAAAATCAGGTAAGTATGGATTTTCTTTTCTCGTAGATTAATCTACAATAAAATCACTTTTAAGTTAATCCGTTGTACCGAAGCTATGTTCAATAAGTTAGACGAGCCATTCTCACAATACTTCACGTGATTTTATTTGTCATGGAAAGCTCCCCGTTCTCGTGTTATATTTTCTCTCATTAACTTCACATCATCTCCCTCCCTTTTATCTACCACACGCGAAAGAAATTTCCAGGACTCGAGACTTCATCGCAAAGTAGACAATTTATTAAGCAACGTAAAGAATAACACGTTTTAAACCATAAAATTATTATTATATATTATTTTATTGCACTTTAATTTAGAGAGAAAGAAATTGAATCAGGAAACTGTTCACTCTCCCTCTCCGTCCAAAGTGATTTGGAACTCATTATCTGAGTTGAGGTGAATATCGTCATTTCGAGTAGCATGATGTTACTAACACAAAAACAGGTTACATGGTGTGTGATGTCATAGCCCCACTTCATGTAAATTTCGGAATCCCTCCCTCCCCGCTCCCGAATCGCGTGATGTGTGTGATCGACCTCTTGTGAGCAACGCGAATACCTCTCAGGATGCTATCAGTGAGAGGAGAGACTGCCCCTTTCGAGTACGGAGAAAAGGACTAGTTGTTTTTCGAAACGGTTTGCGTCCCCCGCCTCACGATAGTGTCGGAACATTTGTCCGAAATGCAATTTGATTGAACTGCCATTTTTACATTTGGAAGGGTTGATATGCCGTAACAGCATTACACGTGACAAAATTCAATAAATCAATCATGACCTCAGAGTACACTTCTCAAAGCACGAGGAATCCGTGAAATTTAGCTTGAGATGGGAGGTCAACAACCGAAGAAAAAAACATTTGCGAACACAACGAAATATTTCTTTTAATAGAAAATGTCTGGTAGTTATCCGACTCAAAAAATTGTTGATACACACGCTATGGACACATGCGAATATTTGCCCTTTCCCTGCAGAAGAGATATGTTCACCTTCGTCCATCCCCGTCAACACGTACCAAATTGTAGTTTAAAAGGAACAAAATCAATGGTTCGGGTCGAATGGATTGCCATGTTTTGGTTCCCTTCCCCAGACTCTGGTGAGCGGATGGAGTAATGTTGATATTCGCGTGGGTGTCGGGGAGAAGGCAATACGCGGAGTGTGTTTACTGCTCGCGTTTGGGTATATGGGAAAATCCTGTTACGTTAAGCCTCCCGGGCGTCTTTTTCCAGCGCATGCACGCCACGCACCCGTGAATCCGCAATCTGTCGGTCTCCAAAGCCATTTGTTTGCTACACTCCTCCCCCGTCACCAGCGCCACCCACGACTTCGACAAGCGCACAGTGGGTCTGTGTTATGCGGTCAAAAACATCACAGCGAGGATGTTTAAGCTCCTACTTCCTGTAAACCATTTGCTCCATAGAAACGAATAGTTAACATTATTTTGAGTTTTAACCACCTACTTTATGTATTTTTCCCCTTCGTAAAACTTGAAATTGTGGGAACCGTCCATGTTTTTGTGGCTTCTTGTCCCCTACTCCGTTTTCTGAACCTCATCATTCAGCGTCGAACAAAATTACAGTAAATATTCAGATTATTCTTCATAAAAATATATCTTCATTTTTCATGGTAAAAACGTTCCAAGTTCTATATTAATGAAGTGGCAATAGGGGAACAGGAAAAAAATGTTTCGTAAATAGACTTTATACAAAACTCTTCATATCTTGAAATGAATTCTTTCTCTCGCACACAATAGTTCAAGTCAACGGGTCCTAGGTCGTGGCCTTGTTGGCACAGTCGCAAAAGTGACCCATTCTCGGTTTCTTTTTTTAGGACATTTGAAATGCCAAGCAATCTTTCCTTCTCTCAAGAAAAATTTAGTACCGTCTTCGGATACACCATCTCAAGTGTCCTCCTCTCCAAAGGGATCCCTTCTCAGATACGTTTCTATTGACGAATTGTGACGTAGCGGGGAGGAGTCCTAACGTACGCTGGACGTCACAAATTACGGATATTACATTTTGTACGTCTAACTTCTTGAAATAATTATTTTAAATATAATACAGTTTTTTGAGCATTACACTGTAGGTTCAGCTATATAAGAAAATTGTTATAGTTCAATCACACAATAATTGTAGCAATATTATTTCGATGTTATTGAAGCCATTTAGTATTTTATACAGTAAAGTTTATAGCACACAAATGTTGAGTAAGCTTATAGAACGAAACTGCGCGAGACGGAAAGGGCGAGTGGCGACCGAGTGTAGAGTGATGTATCACATGAAAGATCCCTCAATCACGCGCTCACCACCCGAAAATTCTTCCGAATTTCCCTGTATTGGAGTAGCAATTCAGAACAATTCCGACTTCTGAAAAATTACGAAAAGAAATGACCAAATATATGGAAATTCGTTGTTTCAATAGCTATAGCTATTGCTTAGCTATTGCTTAGCTATTGCTTAGCTATTGCTTAGCTATTGCTTAGCTATTGCTTAGCTATTGCTTAGCTATTGCTTAGCTATTGCTTAGCTATTGCTTAGCTATTGCTTAGCTATTGCTATAGCTATGCTATTCCCGCTATAACTATAGCGGGAATCTCGTAGGAAAAACGTTCTTTTCATTTTCTATAGGATAGTTGCAGTGCTTCAGATGAATCCGCATCCCCCATCACATCAGCGGCTCTGACTGTGGGAGCTCTCGAAAAAAAACCCGTTATGTAGGCGTGCATGTACAGGACATTGCATAAACTATAAATTCAAATATATCACGATTTCAATACAAAATCATGAATTCGTCAGTTGTTAAAATAGTATACATAAAACATCGTCTCAGTGTTTCAAACTCATATGGTTCGTCGGCTGCCCAGGGAGGACAGAAGGAAGAAATGACCTCGGAGCCCGTTCATGAAGGAAATACTCCGCCATTTCTTCTGGCTGGATTGATAAACCTCGGAAATAGTTGATTTGAATAGACGTCCCTCCATGCCACTTAAAACGTAATGACTATGATCCACCCCCAATCTCTGTTCCTCTCAAGTCCACTTCCATACTAACTTCTCGCCATAGGGATTTGCGACACACTGTTCAGCATCCTACGCCGCTATTCGCGCCAGTGATGACGCCACGGGTGCGTCACAGTCCGCTGCCAACGTCACGAGGCAACGAGCGGCGTCCGTCGCTCCACTTGGCAATTAATTTATTTCGTGTTGAAGAGAGGTGGCTTCTCGGCTCACATTTGTTCGAGGCTCTCGCTGAACAAACTTCATTTATAACGGTGCGGGCAAAGGAAACATCTAAAAATTAACTCCCACCCATTACATAAAACATAAAGGAAATCTCAAAACAATTTTTCAGATTAGTTTCGTTTAATTAAAGGAAAGGTTGGCGTTTTTCCGTTCCCCGCTAAAATAAAGCCTCCACGAAAGCTCTCATCGAAGGAATCTCCTTCTCTGCAATTTTCGGAATGGTCAGGTACATGAAGTACTCCAGAGAAAATGTTTGCAGCTTTGGTACGGGGGTATAGAACCGTGTCGACGAAGGCCATTTTGGTGATAATGGGTGTCCTCCCAGTCGACTTACATATTGACCGTGTCGTTGTACGTCATACGATGAGGCGCAAAAGGGTCACACAGATAGATGACACAATCATTAAGGATACAGACAAGGGACTGACAAAGAAACTCGACTTAACCCTATGGACGTGTTGGAATCATCGCTGGAAGATCAGCCCAGAAGGGGCGGATCTCCGTTCCTTCATACCGGATGTGACCTACGCCATAACGAATCGTCGATGGTTTACACCAACACGTATAGCAATGGAAATAGTGACAGGACATTCCCGTATCAAGGCGTTTTTAAAACGTCGTGGAATATTAGACGATGATGCATGTTATTGTGGAGAAGGAGGGGAAACAATAGACCATGTTCTATTTGCAAAATTACTGACGAGGAGAGACGAGTCTGGTATAGCCAACTAAAAAAGATAGGGGTATATGTTTGGAAAGAAAAATCGAAATTAATACACACAAAAGAGGTTTTTGATTTATTTCAGAGTTATAAACACGAAGTGATGATGATACGTACAGCGTTAGATAAAGATAACGCTCCTGCCTCCCCGTGGCGGGGCGGCTAACCACCACTACAGCAGGATGGGCAAAACGGAGCGGCCATGATATGGCACAAAAGTGAAGAAAGAGTACGAGACGAAGCTGCACGGAGGAGATAAGCAAAGAGGCACAAACACCAGAGAATCAAATAATACTGAACTACACCCAGGTAATCGCATACCTGCCAAGGAACTGGGTTACAACTAAATAAAAAAAAGTGCATGAACTACTTCCAGCAATCAATCACAATAAAACATTGAGCGGGAAATTTCACGGTATATATGTATATATATATATATATATATATATATATATATATATATATATATATATATATATATATATATATACCAAGTTTTAAACAAACATCNAGCTCTTTACCAGGAGAGTAACAGAACCAGGGGTGTACCGACGGGGATGGACAAGTGGATCCAGATACTATGTATTCAAGAACCGACAATTTAACACAATTATTTCGTTTCAGAAAGATTACGGGAAACTCATTGATCAATAAACACACACTCTTAAATTACATAAATGATTGATATATGTTTACATAGACTCAAAATAAATAAATTCACTAATCACACCAAAGTACGTCATAAACGCTCCTTCATGACCTTTGTTTCGTCCCAATCCAAATCGAGGGTTCGGTACTGCAAGGTTTCTGTAAGCTGTCCTCAAGCTATTATTATCAGAAAATATCAGTTCGATTCTCAACGTATCTTAAGAGGCACATTTTATAATTATACTACACGAATCTTCATGCTTAAAATATCAAACCAATTTTTTAGCACTGCACGTTGAATGAAGGACCTTACATTGGTAAGATTATTTTTAGTACTATTCAGATGTACATTGTGGGAATGTGGTAAGTTTTTTCTTGTAATTACATATAACCCTGGGTATTAATAATTGAATGGAATATTTTTACCTTAAGCAGTACTGGTGTCATTATTTTCAATTAATAGGTGTACAAAAAATTTATTGTAGTTGTAACAATCACTTTCACTCTTGTTTCCTCCATGTTTCCTCAATTTACAAAATCATAAGTAACTACAAATAAAACAAAGTTTAAAAAATTATCTTTCACGTTATCTATATAGTATATATAGGTCTTTTACTCGGATATAATTATACACTTTGTATTCTTAGAACTACTTATCTGGCCTTTTCCCAGTTCATTTGAGGTCGGAGAATGGGGATGGATATATAATGCTTCTTTTTTTACTGGAGCTGGGGAATACTAGGGTGCCGGATGCCCTTCCTGTCGCACCTCCCCTGAAGCGGTGATTATGAATGAAATGGGGGTGAATGATTATGAGTGAATGTTATGGTGGAATGATGGGCAGGGGAATCGGGAGTACCCCGAGAAAACCAGCCGCGAACACCGCTCCGTGCACCACCTCGGATTCTACTTGGATCGGACCGGGTTTGAAACGGCGTCCCCACAGATAGAAGGCGAGTGCGTTAGGCACTACGCCACGGGTCGCCCCTTACTTTGTATTCTTAGTACTAATTTTTTAAAATATTTTATAACATTAATGAATGTAAAGAAAGGAAAATAAAGAATGAAACGAATGAAGATTCACACTCAGCTGTATCCAAACTGTTCTCAAGCGTGGTTGGTATTATTTTCTCAGTTACTTTTTCGGGGTCGGTCCGCTAGGTCCAACATTGTTCACTGAAAAGGTAGACTGTTGTTTGTGCCACGATTAATAGCAGCTCGAATAATAGCGGATTAAAATGAGTCAACAGTTTTTATCACAAATATCAAATATACATTTTGTACTTATACATTTAGGCCACAGGGGATGGATCGAGAGGCTTTATAAAAGGGGAGAAGTTGGGGTCAGGTCTCCATTGCCTGTAAAAAGAAATTCCCAACCAAGCATCCCCGGATAACGAATAAATCTGATATACTTGTGAAACCCAAAGACCTCTGAGGTGGCCTCGTAGAGACTAAACTCCTCATTGGGTTTCACAAGTTGAATGAGAATGGTAGACGGGCACGGGTGGCGAGCGGGATGGCGCAGTCGGTAGGCGCATGAGCGCGCAAAGCTCAAGGTCCCGGGTTCGATCACCGGTCTCGTCTCCCATTTTCATTCGACGTAACATGTTTAATGAACTTCACTTATACACAATTAAACTTATATGTTAAACTTAATTTTGCCAAGTTTTAGACGTAAGTGTGATCGAGACTGGGCGCCTATACTCACATTACAAGCGATTAGATGGACAGAAAGTGGATGCCTCAATAAGAACGACAATGTTGTTTACTATAAGGGCCTAGATAGTAGAAGTGGCAAAACCAAAGGCAAAGCAGACGCAGGCTTTCTCGCGAAGAAAGACCAATAAAAGGATTTTCACCTATGAATGAGGAATTAAATAAAAGAGTTATTAAAAGAAATTTTGTAACATCACACGAACCAAAATTTGTGAAGAAGAAAGAGGTTGAGGAAGAGATCTTTGAAGAACAGCAGTGGATTTGAGAACAGTATCTAGAAGTGATCTACTTGTGTGATCCCAAGTGAATTCATCGCACTTCTGATAACTATCCGGCTAAACGGTAAATTTTAAGGAAATTTCCAACGTTATGCCTTGCATTTTCCTGCCAGAAATGTTCAACAGATTCACTGATGACGGCCAAGCCGTCGAAAACATGTTATGAAAAAAAATTGATTACAAAGCAAAACAGAAATTTTGTTCATGTATTCACAAATAGTAACTAAGTCTCACTTCCTTCATATAGGGTAAAGTTTGATGGCATCCAAAAATAAATGGTATCCGTACAGCGAACACTGTAGATGCCTGTTACAACACACCGCAAGCCCAGATGCGATGTGCGGTTTATTTTGTAGAAGCGGGATTCAACCATAAACCACAACCTTTATGGTAGAGTTCGCTGCCACTAGCTTGGTTTCCCCAAGCAATCAAACACACGTGCAATAACAATAAAATATTTAATTCAAATTAAATAGAGATCTGAATATTTACAAATGTAGACAAACTCTCAAATCATAAATACAAGTTGGAATTTGTTATTACAGAGTTATTGTTATCTGAAAGCAACAATTACACACAGATATAGATACTGGTGTTATGAATTAACTCGGAAATCTACCCAGATTATCCGAATCTCAAAAGTTTCCAAGTTGCTATCCCGAAATAACTAACTGTTCCAAGTTACGTCATTCGCGCCTAATAGCAATGTAATAGAATCACCGCAGCAATTCTCAGTGGTCTGACGACCAAAACTAACCAAGTCATATCTCAAATAACTTGGGTACTTTCATGCCCTCCGCAGAGTCTCTAGTCTGAAAGTCACTTAGGATCTGCAATCCTCCCAATATATACACAAGCGGAGGTCACGTGACTACACCATCGCCACCGCATCGAGCACTCTACATCATCTTGGTCACCCCTCAGATTCTGAGAATACTGCGTCTTTTCGGCTGACCATTATTTTTGGCAACCGCTGGAATATTCCATACACACTCGCTTTTCTTCTGAGGGCGTTCCTCTCAATTTTCAGAAGTGGATGGGAACTGTTCAGCCTCTATACAATGAACGGAAAGGCTTAGAGGCGGGTATTTTTCCTTTTTTGGCGGCGACGGGCCCGGCCCTTAATCTCCTTAGGAATTTCCGGCTAGCAAAATGCTTGAAAATGTTAATATTTCAAAAATCTATAGACTGGTCCTGATGTTACAATGCCCAACACGAATATAAAGTATTCCCTCTCCACTTCTACGAATGCGACCGCAATGTAAAACTACAGACCAATCACTTTTCTGAATTTTTCCTACCATATATTATTGGTAGTCTTGGATAAAAGATCGACTGATAATATTCATCGTTTAAAATAAATTCAAAGTTCGACCATTGCTACAATGAAAAAAAAATGCACGAACACAATCGATAACCTTTTCAATATGCGGAAAACTTTGGAGGAATGTTTGAAATGACGATTATATTGGGGTCTTAGGTTCAGGATTAACGCTTAAGATATTTGAATGTCTTCCTGAATACGAAGTCAAAAGATTACAATGCTAATAAATAAAATCAGGAAGTACAACCACAAAAAATAAATATTTTCTTGCATTTGATTGCCAAGTATGTTTCAACGATTTCGCGTCTTCATCAGAGGCAGCCACTCTAACCAACAGTAGCAGCAAAATCTGAGATTCATTGTCAGTCGTAGTGACGCGGAAGCGTTGAAAAGTGTTGACAAATAAAGGCGAAACATTTGATACGATTCGTTTCTATTGTAGTTGAAGAACTTCATTTCATTCGTTCTGTGATTGGAACGCGAAATTTCTGCTTCGTGTTAAATAAACTACAACACGTGACGCGACTAAATTCAACCAATCATAGAAATAAAAACGTTAAGTAAAGAATTCGACTAAGTGTTTTTTACAATGGTCACCTTCCTTTCCGATGTGGTGAGTTCATCATGAATGTTTAATATAAAATTTAACTTATTTCTCTCAAACTTGTTGTGCCCGGCAGGGCAAACATTCCTTTCAACCACGAAGGGTTGGAATTATATCCAGTGGAGGATTTCTGAATCCAAGTTCGCGGACTCTTGGGGTCCGTAGGATGGCTAAAAGAACAAAAAAAAAGCATTCAAAATTATGGTTTAGTTGCAAATACAACTTTTAAAATACTGCCCTGAAATGAATGTTTGAAATAATATTATTGATGAACGACAATATCGCGAATCATTCCACCAAGAAATGTTACCTAGTGATAGAGGTTCGCCAGCGTAAAAAGTTTCCGAATCACTGGTCGTTGACGTCCGCCAGTCGCAGAAATTTTCCGAGCCGGTACGAAGGAGTCGAACCGGAGGAAACCTGAGCAATACTATTTCGGGGCTAGGGGCTTTCATTCTGGGAAGTGGCTCTTCGATGCAAAGCCTCTCGACGCTCAGGAGTCAAGAGCCAAGACACGCGCCCGAAATACCCCCCAGAGCGCTAGGAGCACCCCCCTGTCCCCTCCACAACAGTGAACGTAGCACGTAGCACGATGCCTCGGGGCAATGCAATGCGGATGCGCCAGCCTCTTCAATAGGGCAGTAGCGCACCAACATCTCTCTTCGAAATTTTCTTGTAGTAATAATTCGTATATCAAAGGACTGCCAATCGAATTATTAATCATTAGTTGCCACTACTGCCCATGGAATGGCTAAACCTCATCTGGAGTTTGGCGCGCCCAAGTCACATTGATTAGCGAGAGGATGGAGCGCATTCTATAGACCGTTATTTGGATAAAACTCCGGCATTCGAAATTGTCAACGCTATGCTTAAACGTATATTTAACTTAATTGCACTCGAATTGGATATAAAAAATCTCAATTGTGTGATTCAAAGTAAAATATTAATGAACAAAATTGGGGATCTATTCCAACTTCTTCAGTTCAGTTTTGATTCGCGGATTCGTTCGCGAGTTACCAAGTGAAAGAATTTGATCAAACGTTTGAGACTCACGAAGCTTTCGGAATATATTCTCTTTGATCCAATTCGCTATGATCCGAAAACAAAACTAGCTTTTTGCGGATTAGTATCTACTTGTTGATTAATCGGGATAGTTAAAAGACGTATCTCATCACTTAGAACATAATTCGATAAGCACACAGTCGTACGTTATAATGACTGAAGTTCTTCAACGGCCATATATGTGGAACAATGTATATCAAATAATATGAACCAAAGCATTCCAGTTTGTCGCTTAACGGTTCTAAGTCTACATTTTTTCGAAAAAATTATAACAATGTTTAATCCGCATTTCAATTGAGTATGTCCCACCTAAAATGTTCTCCGTTGAATGGCATTTGGTACATCGCAAAAGGTGAATGGCCAAGAGCTCTTGTTAAACTCTGAGAGGGATTGGCACAGACTGCGTGTAATTCATGATCGGTAAGTTTCATGAAGCATCGTTATTCTGGTGACCGATAGTCTTCCCTCCAGGTGCCGAACAATTTCTAGACAATCATGTTACGTCGAATGAAAATGGGAGACGGGACCGGGATTCGAACCCGGGACCTTGAGCTCTACGCGCTCATGCGCCTACCAACTGCGCCATCCCGTTCGCCTCTCGGGCCCGTCTACCATTCTCATTCAACTTGTGAAACCCAAAGACCTCTGAGGTNAGGTTCACCGCAATCTAAGAGATTTCTATGTTTGTGAACCAGAAATGGAAAATAATACCCAAATCAAGTACTTCCTAAGGGAGTCGCCTCAGATGAGGAATCTAGTCTCTACGAGACCACCTCAGAGGTCTTTGGGTTTCACAAGTTGAATGAGAATGGTAGACGGGCCCGAGAGGCGAACGGGATGGCGCAGTTGGTAGGCGCATGAGCGCGTAGAGCTCAAGGTCCCGGGTTCGAATCCCGGTCCCGTCTCCCATTTTCATTCGACGTAACATGATTAATTAGTTGTTCCTTGTCCTTGAAACCTGAAATTAGCTCAAGCTTCGAGTGCGATTAACGATGATGCGATTAACGAACGATGATTTTGGTATGAGTTTCAAGAATATTTTATCCTCCTCTTCCCTCATATGGCTACTCGGGTATCATATAATTAAACATAAACCCGAATTACTATGCAACGAATTCCCATACAGACTATCTGGAAACAGTTAATTTTACTCAAAATTATAGTGTCAAAAAGCATACTGAACGTGGTGGTTCTTGAAAATGTGCTGATTGCTTATTGTTTGAAATATTTTCGATTCGCCTTAGAAATTATGTGGTACTTCGTTTTACAATCTCGCCAAAGCCCCAATGGAAACATCTATCTTGCATCAAAACTGTGTTCGAATCTCAAGTTATCGTCTACACGCTCTGAAAAACATTTCAAAACTGGGATTTTGAGAGACAAAAGAAGTCGAAAACCCGAAGATTCAAGTAAGTCTCATTGAATTTTTTTCAACACTACTTATTTTACAGAAAATTTCAAACTCGTTGAATAAGTACGCTTCCCCCCACCCCCTTGGATTTTGTCTTGAGATTTTCTAGGAATGAAAAACGTTTTGCTGTTCACACATTTTTCTCCACGGCTGTGTATATTTTTGTACAATGAATGCGGCAATGTACTACACATTGATAGCATAATGTTCCTCTACATTTTTGATGATTAATAATAATTGAGTCTGTTGAGTTGAATAATTTGTAATATTTCCAAAGATGAATCTGACTATAGTATCAACGTTGTGAAGAATACAATTTCTTATTTTTTATACCTTCTTAACCTTTTTGTATCAAAATAGGTCACTGAGCGATCTGATGATGTAAGATTGGCAAAGGCTACCCTCCGATGACAATGAAAGATATTTTAGAGTAATGATTCAATGCGCCTAAAATATGATCAACTGCTATAAACGGGAGTGGGATAATCGCGTGCCTCTCGACTTTTCTACCTTAACGAAACAGATTACAACGTACGTGACAAAAATATTCTTCAACAGTTTGATAATATAATAATAATAATAATAATAATAATAATATTATTATTATTATTATTATTATACTATTCGTATGAGCAACTATGGACTACGTTCATTTCAACTGGGTTTTCCTTTCTTCTTCTTCTTCTCTTTCCACCACTCCTTCATTCTTTCTCTGTGCTTATCTTTTCTTTCCTCCGTCCATCTTACAACTGTTTTTCTTAGTCTTTTCTTGGAAACCTTTACTTTTTTGCAATTTTTTTTCGCAAGGATATTCTTGATTCTATATCCTCTGTACTAATATGAACTTCTTCCATGTCTTTCTCAGTCTCCTTAAACCAGGTATTATCCATTCTCAACTTTCCAAAATAATTAAACAAATAATTATATTATAATTATCTTTCTGATGTTACTCGGAATTTTCCCGGAAATTTTTGATAACAGCGGGATTGACTTGCCAAAGAATGCTATACGTTTCATAATTTAATGCAAGTAATTTCCCTGACTGGAAAAATTTGGTGACTATATGACATATACTCACTATCACGGTCTTCTGATTTATTTTCATTCTGTAGTTTTTATGTCCAATTTGCCTAAATTATCAGATGCATGCTCTTCTACTATTCCTGTGCTTGAAACGATAATGCGGAGAATCGAGACGGATTGTTGTTGCAGGTCATCGGCAAGTTCACTTAATTTTCTATTTGTTTTTTCACCGCGTGTTTCCTGCAAGTGTCTGTTAAGTGGGACAGCAATATCAGTAAAAAGGGTCGGAAACACTTTTGTCTATTATTTTGATATCAGGTCTATTGTTTTGAAGGATTTTGTTAGTGTAAATGGTTCTGTCAAAGTTGATTACAGCATTTTCATTTTCCAAAACTGCTCCTGGTTTCTAGAGGTAGTGTGAAACCAAGTTAGTTTAAAACTCCCATTTTGGAGCCAGCTGTTGGTGTACTATGCCAGCAACCTGATTATGACGTTGAAAGTATTCACTTTACGCCATTTGTGTGCAACCATATGTGATGTAATCAATATTTTTAGTGTGAGTGCTACGTAGGCAGCATTTGTCCGTGTTATTCGTGCAATTATTATTATTATTATTATTGCTTTTTTTGCTGCTACTACTACTATTATTGTTACTCTGTTTCAGTCCAGTTCGACTCCTACACGATAGCTAATAGATTTGTCGGGTAACATTCATCTCTGCATTTAAACTCATTGATAAGTCTATGAAATGTAAAAGTCACATTAAAAAACATGACAAAATTTGCATGAAATCTGTAAATTAATTTGTATCTACAAATACATAAAATACTCTATAATACAATTATTTTATCCTTTTCCTAATTTGAAGTTTTGGGCTAAGTTTATTCAATAACTTGGAGTTATTGTTGAATTCATACGCAGAAATTTCAATCTGTCGCCTCTGTTCTTTGTCTGAAGTCATTATCGATGTAAATCAAGATACTCCTACGATAAGTCAGACTCTTCTCCTCCCAAAAATAAGTGCGGGGAAGGCGACGTGTTGTGTTTCTTTCATTATCAAAGCAGCTTCCTGCTCGTCTCCCACGTAAGCGCGTAAATCTGCTTTGATAGGTTCTGGAAATTTTCCAGCGTCGCATGATTTCTTATCTGGGCGTGTTTGTGACGTGGAAGATGCATGCTCCATGGACGTCACTCCTCGTTATGATGTGATCTTTTTGCTTCCGCAATTTCATCTGCCGACTTTCATTTAGGATCAAAATTATCGAAGAAGTGTGATCGATTACTTCGTTTTTTAAGTTCTCCGTAAGAGCAACACTCCTCTGGGAGCACTGAAAGCGACAAATGAAGTTCAATGGACTGAACCTTAAATTACTGGACAAACAATACGAGTAGGTTCATGTGGAATAAACATTACAGTACAAATGATGAATCGTTTTAGAATATTGTTTTCCTTTTCCTTCCATAAAGTAGTTTTAATAACCTTCGGGCATCGAATCAAAAAAAAAACAACAACAGCTGAATCGCTAGCAAACATCGAAATAGCCGCAATAAGTAATAACGAATGCAATTTGTAGTTAATATTTGCGATATGTCTTCCTCAAAAATATGAGGACTTCCAAGAATAATCACTCGACGAAATAAACTTGGGAAGATATTAAATCGTTTGTATTTAGAACTCATCGTTTCCTCTTATCTATGTAATAAATCACTTATCCATCAGAATTATTGGTTTCATGTCACATATTATCGCCTGGCTCAATTTGAATGGTCTGGATCTCCGAAGTACGACTTGTGGGTTACATCCGACATGTTATGATTTTATCTGGACCGCAGAAGAATTACGCTTGAAAGCAATTCAACTACTTTTGTCATGAGAAGATACGTGTTCGACGTAATTAATTTTTGAACTCTGGTCAGTTTATATCTAAAAAAATGTACTTTTTAATTTACTTTCATTTTTTGAGATCTAGTATCTTCGAGAACTACCTCTTCCTCGAATAGAAGTTAGTCGAAGTATAAAGTCGAAATAAAGACTTTGTTTGAATCAGCATTAAAATTTGAACCAAGTCAAACTTTATACTCAGTGCTGTCATTAACAGTCTTTTTAGTGCACATTGAACCAATGACTAGTTATTTATTGACAACAGGTGTAACATTAAAAAATATACATTTTTGTATAAAACAAAGAGTTCGTTTTTTTCAGCGCGTAACTCTGAGATGGATAGGCCAAGACTTCGGAGTACGGCGCACGCGTTCCCCGGGCGTGATGAAGAGTNGGAGTACGGCGCACGCGTTCCCCGGGCGTGATGAAGAGTACAACCCTGTGATGTTTTCGATATTCAATTTAGTTTTTTTAATTATACGTTTTACGTATTTCGATTTTTTTCGTCACGCGCAGTCTTAAAGGCTTCAAAGTTCGTTATATCTGTTCTCCAGGGTTGGTTGGTTTTTTGACATTCGACACATTTTTCTTTTTTTACTTTTTAAGCGTTTTTTGGTGTTAACAGGGGAAAACGAAACTGAAATACTTGAAACTATGAAGTTTGGTACAAGCTTTCTCCAGAGGGAGTCCATTTTTTGGAAACACTTTCTCTGAATAATAGATGAGATGCGTTATACAGCTAAGTATAACGGGATGCATCTCAAGAAAATGGGCTACTTCATTTCTTAGTAATCTTATGTCTGTATTGTCACTCAGTTACAGTTTTGTTTCCTACCAGATTTTTTCTCGATTTTATCTGATAAAATAAAATGTAAAGGAGACTAGTGAACTTTACATACCAATCCCAACATACCACCAGCATTGATGAATAACATGTATCAATGGTGATATAACAATAGCTACGGCAAAAATCACAAAATTAACATGAGCAAAGGTGAGAGTAATATGTATTTTGAATCAACAATGTTTTCAGCATCTCCTGATTTAGGATATTATAACCCACGTTTTATTCTACTTTAGAGAATATAATTCTTCCCACACGGTTTCCCGTTATTCTTCTGTCTTGATAATTTGATGAAGACACTTCGCGAAAATTAAGCATTCCTGATAAGGACTAAGACACCATTATCCAGATCTTATGAAGAATCCTTGAGTTTATCAGGTATTTTCTTTCTGGGTCACTTCTTTTCAGTATATAATCTTTATTTGATTTTTTCTATACTGGTTCCACACTGTCCGCGCCTTTGATTATATATTCAACATTACCTTCTTCTTCTCTTTCTTATTTAGGATATTTTATATATCTGATAACATGATTTCGAGACAAGTTAAATTAAACTCGAATTTTAAAAAATAATTGTGATGTAATATGGCTGTACTTTATTGACGACAGTTCCTTATTCAAACTAATTCGAGCTTAGATACCACTCTTTCTGCACGTATCTCGCAGAGCATGAAACAAATCTTTGCCGTACATTTATGTTTCACAATCTCCATTTACACGATCATGCAACCGCTTAACAATAGTATGTTTTAGTGATGTCTGTATTTAAAATTTTGTATTCCAGCATACCCTCCGTCTTCCCACAACTATGCCGTCCAGATGAACTTTATTTGTTCATTACAGAGAAAACCCCATGTCATTAAATGCCTTTAAATTCGCGAATTGAGACGTCATCTTTCAACGGAAATACGTTTCTTCCCGTAACGTCACTGGGTCCATTATCTGCCAACAACGGGTCATAAATTGAAAACCCCATTATAAAACTAGAGATATTATAAAAACCATTATAAAACTAGAGTTATTCGAGACATATTACTGGACTTCCACTTGAACTCACAACACCGCATAACAATGCGGTAGGAGACAATATCACCAACGTAACGTACGAAAGTAAGAATTGTGAATCAATAATATATTCTGCTGTGAAAGACGAGTCCTTGTCAATGCAGGAAACATAATGCAGAGGAGCTTCTTATGATATAGTGGAAAATCGCTGCAATGCAAATGGTTGAGAAGTGCGGGTGACATCATGGTCACCTTTGAAGGTCACCAGTCGGACAATTCGATATGAAACGGAGACACGGTAGCATGACTCCCGGTTGG
Source organism: Laupala kohalensis (assembly GCA_002313205.1). NCBI lineage: Eukaryota > Metazoa > Arthropoda > Insecta > Orthoptera > Trigonidiidae > Laupala > Laupala kohalensis. Next base: position 226,662 of record NNCF01129598.1, read on the forward strand.
CTGTTGGAGCGTAATTGATTTTGATCGAAGAGATGAAGAATATTATCAATTTCGTCCTAGTGTATATATGTTGTAGATGTAAAATTGTTTTTGGAGAACAAATATTGAATCAGATTGACCTTCTCATACTCCACAGTCTTTGGTAGAAGAATGAATTGATAATTAGTGACGGACTATGATGTTGGTAGCATAGGGCGGATGGTTACGTCGCAGGTAATCTTCACTTTTTGCGTTTGCAACAAAGAAATTACGCTTTATTCAATCGGAGAAGATATGCCAACTGCTTTGATAGAAACATTTCTTCATTACGGATATTTTACTAAAATTGTGAATGATGTATCCAATTTCAATTGAACGTGAAATGTGTCGGAGATTTTTTTTTACAATTCTTTCTGGTTTAATGTTTTATCGTAACGGTTAGTTGATCTCATTCTCTTGAGCTGAGAAGCATTTTTTGGGCGAAGGGGGTGGGGAACTATATTCGCTGAAGAGTGACCACGGAGACAGGAAGTTTTACAAGTTCGAAAAACTCTTCTTGAACGTTCTTTCATCTCGTCTTCATTTTGTTTTTCTGGAATTGTCTCTAGACCTGATTCCCCAAATAAATGAAGCGCGCGAAGCAGGGGTTCTTCATAGAGTTAAATACAAATAGGGGCAACCGTCTGTGCTGCATTGTCCTTGATAACATGAGACAGAAGATACTGAGAGAAGTCGCGCTCTCGCTCGCACATCCGCTTGGAGGGGGAAGGAGGAGAGACTGTGCAACGACTTGTGTGCAGCAGTCAGCAGTCAGTGAGGGGAATAGAGTTCCCCCACCTAAGACGATGTGCGAGAGAGACAGACATATTTCATCGGTTTCCCCTCCGAACCACCGGCGCAGAAGGCTGTTGGGTCTATATATATAAAGTATATGGGGTTCTTGCGTCAGGTGTGATTGGTAGTAAAACGACTTTGGGATATCTGTGTATAATATAATTCATATTTTCGTAATGTTTCAAAGTTACTGTCCCCGACTCATTAGTCCAAATTCTGACTAATTAATAGAAAGTTACTAGGAAGATACTAGGAATTGATTTACTAGGAAGATACGATGTTGTTCAATTATTTTGTCCCCTGTTCGTAATGGAGGGAGGCGTTGTAAGTCGAATAAACTCACCAACGTTATCATATTAATAATCAGCAAACACGCGACAGAATAGAAAGAGTCGGAAATCCAAAGTAGAATGCCGTCGACGGAAGCATCAACGAACGCGATCACGATGGAAAATGGTGTCCAGACGAAAAGGAACATTGACATCTGGGCAAACTGACATTTGGGCCTACAGGAAGGGTTATCGCCAGTGGTTGAGGCACCCGATTCAAATATATCTGCGCCGCCTCTCCCTTATGGGGCAGTCTGGTCAGTTTGACTCCCCCTCCACCCTTATTTCGGTCTGCTCATCTTCTGTTTGCACAAATGAAAATAGACTAGATTTACATTTTGAACGGTTGATTCCCATCAAACTTTCCCTAATCTGTACACAAGTTAAATAAATGAAATATCTTTCAATTATATAGATGTGTTTAAAATCAGTTTATAAAAACTTCGTCATTAGTTCCCTCAATCTTAGACATTAAAAATAAATTAAGTGAAATGCGTGTAAATCTATTCAATATGAGCATAGAATACTGTTATAACATCAATTTTGCATTGCTCAACATGTATTATATTTTATGTGAATTGAGTATTCATAAACGCCCCACGTTTTTATTTTCAGCATTGTTTAATAGTGATTAAGTAATTTTATACTAAAGTGTACTCCAAATGTCGACATATAACAAACGAATTTTAATATATTTTTCACTACTAGCGTGTTTTACAAAGATGGTTTTGGTGTGCAAATTGTGGATATTTTACGTAAATCAATCGAACTATAACTATGAACTACGATGAAATCACTGGGAGAAAATCGTCGAAGACGTATTTTCCCATGTTTTAGATGTACCTTGCAATGTACGGGAAGCGGTCGAAAAATAAGGCACACTGATGCGGACAGACATTCCAGTGAAGCAGAACACTAGCATTAATAATTCATACATGTAAATTACAAATGTTTCAAATAAGAATATACTACTGATACTAGACATTAAATATATAAAAATATTTTACTGGAATCTGGAATGTCATAATATTTCATGTCACTTTTGGATGCATGGTGACTTGTGGAGTTCCGTCACTTGATTTACATTAGACTACACGTATAATAATGCGTTGATTTCATATTATTACTATAAGTGCGGCGCTTAGGTTTGCGGTTAGGAAGTTCCAATACTATTTAATTAATATTTTCTAATTTCATCTCTATCCAATAGCCCATCGAAATTATCAGTCTTTAAATTCCCTTACCGAAGACGACTTAGAAATAGCCAACGGAGCTGCCAATCCGTACCAACTCCTTTAAAATGAGGTCGAATCTCACTAAAAATTTAAAAAATTAGTCAAAATAGCGGGGGAAAGGAAGAGTAAAATGTGATCGCTGCCGACTGAGGGACTGACCACGCAGATTCGTTCCACATAACCTCAAATATACTTCCAGGGCCGAGAGTCAGACGAAACAGGTAAAGTGATTTTGCCCAAATGTCAAAACATTGCCAATATGTCTGTCCATTTGACATGCATTCGAGAAAGACTCCTTCCTTCTGTGTCAAACAAAAAAACAGTCACTGGCACAACTCTTATGACAACACTTCAAAAAAAAATCATTATCTATTACAAAATACAAAATCAACAAATTGTTCACTTAACAATGTCTCACGAATAGTTGTAGCAATACAGTATTTTTGCAGTAACAAGAATTTATGAGGGTGATTAAGGATGATGACTAGTGTAAAAACAATAACAAGATAAAGCACTCTCATTCTATATATGACAAATGCCATTGACGTGGAAACGCCATGGAAACAATAGAATACATTGTATTTGAATGCCCCCACCTCCGCTTAAAAGGACTCAGTCACATTTCTTCGTAATGCTGATATCACTTAGAAAACAATCGCAAAGAGAAATCCTTAAACTAACAGTGCACATATTTCGTCACACATATTTGTCATTGGTTAAACTTTTGGGAAATCTTAGTGTCCCTCTCCGTATATTTTCATTGAAGAAAATCTTATTTTCAGATTTCTATTTGCGCTTGTCCCATCTTTCTACCTGGAAAGGGTTGGGGCCCAAATCATGCCAAGGAATAGCAATCCCTTCTAAAATCTTTTCAGAGAGGATTACTTGAGGACCAATTCGTGCCCGGCCGTTCCAGAGTCAGGTTCAAGTGATTCTTTTTAAAGGAAAAATTAATATTCAAAAGGAAAAAATGGCAATTCAGAACATCATTAGCAAATAAAAAGGTAAAGTATTTCTTCGCATACGAGAGCTTAATATCAACTACTCGGTCAAATTATGCAATCCCCGCATAAAGACAGCAAATACATAAATAGAATAATTGGGTTGAATGGTAAAAACAGAAATGCGATCCTCATAAGACAATCCGTGGACTTATTGCAGTACATTTGACAACTCTATTCTCATCAATCTGGCGATCATTGGATATAAATATTTCCGTCTGATAATGAAATAAAGAGATAATGTTTTTAAAATAGCACCAATAATAATGGTAAACAGTGATCAAATTCAACGGACAATGGAAGGAAATGAATTTCACTTGAAGTTCGATCTCGCCGATACAGAAGAACAGGTATTCCTGTAATCCACAGAACGAGATGAGATATTGGGGTTTCTGCGTTTTATTTAAGAAAACCAAGGACGTCCTTCTGCAACGAAATGTGATTTCGAGAAATCCGTTCTCAAATATTCATTCAAACAAACTCGAAAAAATGATTGGATGCTTCCCTGAATCAAAAAATAAAATCTGTCGGAGTACTACGAAAAACTTTCTCCTTTTTCAGAACAAGGAAAACTGAGGAAAATTATAAAAATGGATTGTGATATTGTTTACAGGGATCTGTGAAGAAATCCCGCAGCGAAGAATCCCCGCAGACATACTTGAAATTGAAGTTTTGGAGTGTCTAAAGTAAAAAGAATACGCATGTTTGACACAGTTTTCTTTCGGAAATATTCCGACCTATACATAAAGCATATGAATAGGTACAATGGCAACATTTATACGACAGGCGTATATTGCAACATACTAGCGTTTAGCGTACACAGGAGAATTACTAGCACATAAGTGACCGTGTTACTGTTGCTTGTTTTATCCTTATCTCTCCCTATCACAACTTCAATGCAGAATCCATTTATTCGCTTCCATTTTTATCTCCAAACAGTGTAATATAATTATCTTTCTCTGTAATGGCGCATGACAGTAGAGTTCATTCAGCATTAGCAACAGAACTTGTTTATTTTTATTTAAATATTTTAATATAAAAATTTGGCCTCTATCAAATCCAGAGAAGAAAATAATTAGTTGAAAGAAAAGTGGAGTCGAAAGAAATTAGAGGCGTTGGATAGAAAAAAATCTCAATAAATATTTGTGTATCGTCCAAAAAAGGTGGTATGATATTTTACTTTTCTAGATTATATAATGGATGTTTATGGTAGAATTGCTATTAAATAATTTAACTGTGAAAAGAGTTCACAGTAGCAATTATAATTTTGACGTTCAAATAAAATTATATCTATGATGAATTAATTATAAAGAAACTCGCGCAAAGAAAAATACCGTTTAGTTTTTCTTTTTCAGAAATTATAAATTTTCCATGATGTCTCTTAATTTTTAATAAATTGCTTCGTATTTGTATCCGCTAAATATTATTCTCGTGGATGTGTATTTGATTGCCCTATCTTGATCGCTTCACGAGCATTACCAATATTCAGTAAATTACAGTATATCAATTTAGACATAACTGTGGCGCCCGACAAGCTGACAGGATCCAACGATATTACAGTCTTCGTCACAAAACAAGTACGAACGATATGTATGGTAAAGTTGGAAACAAAATGTATTTATTGGCACCCAGCGTTGGGCATGAACCTATCGTAAAGTTTTAAATTCATGAGCGCCGGTTGCTCGTATTGGAAGATTTGAGTAAGATAGCAATGAAATTTTTTTAAATCTATTTTTATGAAGGGTCACGTGGGGTAAAGGTGCGCGCAGGTCAAAGATACCATTCATCGTTTGTTTGCTGTGATGTTTATCACCATTTTTACCACATGGTCTTCATCTGTAATAATGCCTCTGTTAACTAGAATATCGCTTCGTTATTCACACGTGGGATAATTCTATCTTGTACTGATTTGATGAAGTAACTATAATGTTTTCAAAATATCTCAGCATCCTCTCTTTCCTTCCAAGTGCTATATAACAACACAGCTCTTGGGTACGTTGATTTAACTTTACAATGATATGCCAATTTCTGCTTTTGCATCACGGGGTAATTGAGAATGGCTGGTCAAATATCCATTAAGAAATGGGGCAAGAATGCGGATCTTTGTCCCACGCTACAGACTGTTCCCCCTCTTCACTGTTTTCTCTCTCATTTTCTTCTATCGTTTCAAATCGGTAAGATATAATTATTTATTACAGTTGAACATTTTGAAGTACTTATAAAGGCATCTATTCAACGTATCTACCAATCGCCATATTCTTCACTTCTTAAATAAAGTGATTCCTTATTGCACTTGAAGTGTCAACAATACAATTAAAAAACAAATCCGAGTAATTATTTTGTGTTATTTTTTATTATCCTTTTTTTTTGTGGGGCTTTAGGACTCGTCAGTATTATCCTATTCTATTCTGTTGCTTCTATTCGTGTAATTTTCTATTATCAAATTCTATTATCCTTATATTTGTTGTAGCGAAAATTCTGTTTATCTTTATCAACGGGTCAAAGATGCGCGATATTGCGAGCAAAATTAGCATTAATTCTTAATACCACCAAATACATTAGTCGTTACCTTTCCTTAAATTTATTATCATATTTAAGTTTTGTTATTAAATTTATAAATTATAGTATTATTATTATAAAGTATGAGTATATAAATCATTATACAATCAATAAAACCGGACAACTCAAATATTTCCTAAAAAGATAAAGGTATCAAGTGCAGTTTTCACTAAGATGAGTCGTGACATTTGATGTTCTCAAACGATAAGTACCTTATTTAGGTACGTAGATACTTACATTTTTGTTGAAATGTAACTAAATAGATCCATTAAAAATCAATTAATGTTTGTAGTGTCAATACCTCTGCAGCTAAAAAAATCTACGATTCATTTGAATACATCAAATGATAAGCCCCATGTCACGACTTACCTTAGTGAAAACTCCATGTAGATGACGTTAATCGTTTAGGAGATATTTGAGGTGTTCGCTTTTATTGACTCGCTCGTTTAACCATCATCATCATCATCATCATCATCATCATCATCATCATCATCATCATCATCATCATCATCATCATCATCATCATCATCATCATCATTATTATTATTATTATTATTATTATTATTATTATTATTATGAGTTTTTGCACTTCTCAGCCAGGTGGCAGGGAAACATTCACCTATCCCTGTTGTCAGTGGGATTAGGCTCTGAGGGGGGGAAGGACGGAGATAATCTCAAGTCCTCGGCCCTATTCATTGAGGGTTTTTCTGATAGTGTGGCAGGTATCCAGGATGACTGACTGTTGGATTAGGGATATGGAATCAAGAATTTTGAGGAGTTTCATGTTTCTTAGCGTGTTATTTGGTACCAGTCCAGTCGTTGTTATCACAATGACAAGATCTGTACTTTTTTTACTTTCCACAGCCTCTTGATTTCAAATGCGAGTTCACCATATTTTGTAATCTTGGTTTGATACGCTGTCTGTAGATTGTGGGATAGTGGGATAGAAATGTCAATAAGAAAAACTTCTTCTTTTTGCTTGAAGTGAAGGGTGATATCCGGTCTATTAGCAGCAATTGTGTGGTCTGTTCTAATTTCACTGTCCCAGCAGATTTTCACATTAGCATTCTCAAGAACTGGTGGGGGGTCGTATTGGTAATATGGGATGCTAATTATTATTATTATTATTATTATTATTATTATTGTGCAATTGTATTTTTTCTGTTTAAACAGGTAGTTGGGTCAGGTTTATACGCCAAGCCGGAAGTGAAATTTAATCTTTGTGTAGACTAAGAAATTTCCTTGTTAGGTGGCATGTTTGCAATATAACAATTTCTGCATTTCTGGAAAACCATTTCTTATCAACGGCAATGTTGCACGAAGCCCTTTCAGTGTTTAGGAAATGACTCCAGTTGCCGAAATTATAATTACTGCATGTTGCCTCATGTTTATGATTTTTTTTTGTTCTGTCTTCTTTAAATTGTTAATGGAAGGAACAGCTACATCAATAATAAGCGTTTTTCTTTTATATTTGTCTATTAATATTATGTCATTTGTTACGATCTACTGCTCTGTCTGTAATGATTTGCTTATCCCAGTACTAAGTGGCGTTTCTATTTTTCAGGACAGGTGGGGGATCGAATTTATAATAGGGGGAACTGTTTTAACCAAGTTAAGGATTTTATTTGGGGAATTTGTCAGATGACATTGTTCATTATAAGTAATAAAATAATATTTCAGTTTTTTACTTTGTCATTTATATTTTACTTTATATTAAAAAATTATTAACTTTTTGAAGTAGAAGGGGGCAGATTGTTTTTAGAATTATTATATTTATTTTGTAATTTATATTTTGTAGAAAAAAAACATACCATTAGAAAGACCTTAAAAGTTCAACCTCTTCAAAAACAGCTGGAACAAGCTCAGTTAAGATGGTTTGGACACCTAAACAGGATGAACAATGACAGAATACCAAGACAGGTATGGGAAGCAAGATTGGGAGGAATGGGAAATAGAAAAAGAGGAAGACCTCGAAAGACATGGGATGATTCGGTAAGGGAACAACTAACCGAGAAAAATATAACGTGGGAGGAAGCCAAGAAGAAATCCTTAAACAGGAAAGAATGGCGAGCTCTTTACCAAACCTGAACACCAGACGGTAGAAGAGGAAAAGATTAAGAAGAAGAAGAAAATTGTTTTTGTAGCACTGAAGATGGCCACCATGCGACCGAAAAGGGCTTTTGCATTAATAAATAAGGAGAGATTGACAAAATCTTTTAAAGATTTTAGCTAGCTGTTGGTTAATTATTTTGGCTACTTGATTATGACTGCAGGTGTAGTCCAGAGGGGCGAGTATTTGGCAACCCGAAATAATGTGATGGATTGTTTCATTGCAGGTGTGGCATACAGCACACATAAACCCTTCAGTCTCTGCATGGAGTCGGCCGTGTTTCAGCCATAAAGTTGATCCTTCCTTGTCAAAATTGTCGACCTGCAGAGAATTGTCCATACAAAAACGCGGTGCAAGTCATTTTGCACCGCGGGAGTGTAACCTTTATCTAAACGAATAAGTAACTCATGAACTACTAATTCTATTATTATTATTATTATTGTTATTACTACTACTACTACTACATGACAAATCATTAAAATTAAACGAAAAAAAACAAAGATGATACATATTGCCGCAAAAGCAAATGTTAGAGATGAAATAAACATAGTGCACCATGGGCTGGATTGTATACACTCTAAAATGAAAAAATGTGAATGCAGTTACATAATTGACAAGGTTGAGAAATTCAGATATCTGGGTTTGGTCCTGGATCAGCACTTGAGATGGGACGAGCACATAAAGGAACTAATAAGAAAAATTAGGGTATGCTACTGGAGGCTAGCTAATGTGGAAAAATTCATGAATAAAATAACCCTTAAAAAAGTGTACGTATCTTTAATTGAATCACAATTAAGATATGGGATTGAAGCATGGGGTACAGCCTCTAAATCTTATATAACACCTCTCCAAAAATTACAAGATAAAATCATAAAATTGATAGGTGGAAATATAGAAGAAACATATAAAAAAAATCAACTATTGAATATTAAACAAATGTTCTTCCTAGAAAAAATTGATAAAAACCTTAATAAAGAAAACAAAGAAGTTAACCTAAAAAGAATAAACCACATGCATAACAATAGGAAAAAACACTGTTATGAAATCCCCATAAACTTTAATAAGTACGGTGAGAGGTTGACAGAAACGATTTTACCAAAATGCCTAAATAAAATTACTGATGAAATAATAGAAATTAAAGATAAATATAAAAGAAAGAAAGAAATAAAGAAATGGATTATGGATAACCACAAGAAGTTAGAATAAGATAAAATGAAAAAATCGAGGCACAACAAAAATTAAAAATGAATTTTGAAAGCTAAGGGAAACAAAGAGTAGTCAAATATCTCCCTTTGACAAGTTTAGCTATTAAACTTAAAGGGAGAAGATAAACATGTATGTATTTTTGGATGGGACACTAAACTGAAGTGTATGTAAACTAGCTTGTAATAAATCTTTGTATGTATTTATGTAGATGTATAGGTATGAATGTACAAATTTGAAAAGTATGAGTATTGATGAAATGTAAATCTACTATTGTATTTATGTAAGGTATGTGCATGGAGGTATATAT
>NNCF01129598.1:236954-247863 GCA_002313205.1 Laupala kohalensis
TTTTTTACTACTACTACTACTACTACTACTACTACTACTACTACTACTACTACTACTACTACTACTACTACTCACCTCTCTGACATGTTCAAGAGAACTTAGAGAGATTCTTTTTAAATGAAATATTAATTAACAAAAGGTATACTTAACAACATATATACTAAATTACCAAAAAGAAATTGTACAAACTATGAATATTATAACAGTATAAAAAAGATACGAAAATAAAAGTAAGAAGATAACATTAACAATTAAATACACTAAATATGTAAATAAAGATACAATACATCTTATAAAATTAAATGAGTATCAAACATTTATTAAACAAATATTGAAACTTTATATTTAGTAATTGTTATAAGTGAGATAAAACTAGTCGTATATTGTGTTGTAAAACTTTTGTTAAAAAAGAAATTGGTAATAAATTTCAATTTAAATTATTATTATTATTATTTTGTTACTCTTCGCGACTTAGTGGTGGTATAGTCGGTTGGCTTGTAAATCCATTCCAGGTTGTACCCAGCTTCCTAAGGAATAGGCCCGAAAAATGTTAGTGTTCTCATAATATCTGGCGCAGTATGTAGCCAGTTCCCAACAATGCCACACCTTCACTTGCCAGTCTTTGAAATTGCCACACAGTTTTGCCAAGTTCTTTTTTAATTTTGAGGAATCGGACCCAAGGCTCCAATTACAATCATAATAATAATAATAATAATTGTTATAGTTATAATTATTAGCAGTAATAAAAGTTAATGCTTTGCTTATTTTTTAAATTAGAATTTGGTTATTTGCTCTGACATCGTCCACTCAATAATTCCTAGTGAATAACTCAATTTCCCAACTGTCACATTGCAACGCATGCTACACGAAAGACCTGAAATTGAAGGCAGGGTGTTACATGCTTTGACGAGTCATACTCAACCTGCATATTCATGGGTCGCTTGGCAGCTCATCCTATTTTGTCTCAGGATTGCCTCACTCCACAGATCCCTTTGTATGTAAAAGAGAAAATTATTGTCACGCGTCACTGTGCGTTAAGATAACTTCCTTTACGTCCTGACTTTTCTGAGACGCAATATTTCTTTTCCTACGAGAGAATACTTATTGGTCCGAAAAAAATTAAATAAACAAAGACGAACCATACCTATGTATTGTTGGGGTCACCGTGAAAAAAAGAAAATTCATTATGGCTGCCCGGGGACCAGTAGTTTTGCTACAACTTCTGAGGCTCCGGGCAGAAGTCTTTTTGGAGACACCCTGATCCAGCGACATATCAACATGTTTGCAAGCTGTGTTAAAGATTACATAAAACTATTTGAAATTGATATTGGTGTTGTGTTTAATTAAAAATAGTGTTATTAGATATTTTACTGTTGTAATAAAATTAGAGAATATTTAAGTTCAATTTTACGTCTTTATGTTATTTCTGATCACCTATTTGGCGGCCCCAAACAGGATGAGGTCCGGGGCGGATAGCTGCCTACGCCACCGTGTAGGTATGGTACTGCGGAGAGCTTTTACCGATTTCCTTGATATAACCCTTTCTTTGATATATACGATTGAGAAACTCCCGTAAGAGTGAAATGGAAAGCAGAGAAGTTTGGCGACAAATTCTAGATGAATGTTCAATGAAATTTTCACAATATTTAGATTTCGATTGTCTTATTCTTTTTTAACAAGTTCATTTAAACTACTATATGTCTTGATTATAGACAATCAATCAATTAACTTACAGAATTACTTTTTTTTTCAAATCTTCATTTAATAATATTGTTGTTGCAAGTCCTCTTACATTAAATACAGTTGATTACCGGTTGATTATAGTGTCTGCTTTTATGTTTTATTACATAGCCCTGGTGATGAGGTCAATAAACCTCGAAACGTAGGCAAACCTGTAATCAACTGTATTTAATGAAATATAACTTGTAACAATAATATTATTAAATGAATATTTAGAAGAAAAGTAATTCTGTAAGTTAATTGATTGATTGTCTATAATTAAGACATATAGTAGGTTGAATGAACTTGTTCAATGAAATTGTTCGTAACGTATCGCACGTTACGTTGTGAATAACACGGCTGCGAGAGATGTAACTTTTATGATGCGTATATTAGCACTATTACGAATAACGTGAATTATACACCGATACCATCATAAATCTAAACTAATAAGACTTACGCAATTCACTCAGCTTGACACCCCAGCACAAGTTAAAATAATAATCAATTTCTGAACGATTTAAGATCAATAAAGATGTTCGACAAGGAAATCCGAATCTACACTACTTTTTATTCGGTATAGGACAGAGCCATTAAGAAGTTAGACGTAAGAGATCTCAAACAGACTGAGACAGACATGTGCTTATGCGGATGATGTATTTATACTAGCTAGAACACAAGATGCTACGACTGACAATTATTTGAAACTCAAAATAGAGGCAGGGGATGTTGGTCTTATAGTAAATAGAGATAAAACGAAGTATATGAAGTGCAGCAGAAAACCAATATTCTGTCGGACAATCAGAATAGGCAATGATGAAAATGAGAATGCTCATTCCTTTAAATGTCTAGGGGTAATAGTAAATACAAACAATTCAGTAGAGAAAGAAATAAAAGAAAGAATAAGTGCAAGAAACAGGTCTTATTATATGTATAAAACATTATTATACAACAAATTGTTATTCAAAACACCACAATAAAATTATGCAATACTCTGATAAAACCGGTAATTATGTATGGTTGTCAAACGTGGTTGATAAAAAAAACAAATCGAGCAGAACCTCTTGAGGACAGAACGAACGATTTTACGAAGAATACTTAGTCCTCTTAAGATACGTAACGTTGTCTACAGAAGGTTAACCAATGAAGAAATAGAATCTCATATTAAGAAGAGAAATATGGTGAGAGATATTAAATCAAGAAGGCTGGCCTGGCTTGGGATGTAGAAAGGATGTCTGATAAAAGGACTACCAAAAAAGTGGAAGCCCATAGAAACAAGACATATAGGAAGGACAAAACTAAAATGGGAGGATAATATCATTGAATATATCAGATAATTGAAAATCCAAAATTGGAGGAAAAGAGCCGGTGATTGGAAAGCTTGGCAAAAAGTTATTGAACAGGCCAAGACTCACAGCGAGTTGCAGAGTCATTTAAAAGAAGACCATCACAAATCAAAAAAGTGTAATAATTTATTAACTCTATGCATTTCCTGACAAAGTTTTGCTAGGTACGGTTGTAACGCAGTGAAATAAGCTAGCTGCAACTATAGCTAGATTTTTGTTAAACGTGAAACAGTTGTTCTTTTCTATCACATGTGCGTCATCATAAACATCTTGGTTCGTTATAACATGGTTCATAATTATCCTGGTTGAGATCACACATGGTTCATGAATTGAATTTTCTGACCATCCACTCTCATTTGTTGGGCAAAATTAACAACTAAACAAAATAATACGAACTGCAACCATATTTCATTTTTCCGGTTGGAGAATTTTTCTGTAAAATATAGACGGAAATTTACCTGTAAAACTATCGATAACAAGAGATAAATGTGATGTTTTAATACTACTGATAGTTCTGACAATTAAACACTCGCGATATTTCTGACAATATAATACTAGGGACAGTTCTGTCTATTGAATACTAGCGGTAATTGACAAAAACCAAAGACTGTAAGGTGGATGCCATCTTTGACTAAACATTGTTGTTGGCGCCTAGACCTACACAATGAATGACATAATAGTATTTGGTGACATAATAGACACACTCAATTCTCCATATTAAAAAAATGATTTCTTGTAGTCCTGTTATACAAGCAATGCACTCCCGAAAGTGAGGATTCCTGGAACTGTCAACTTAGTCAATTCAAATTAAATTTGCCAACATGTAGTTTTCTTACAATTGCCAGTAATGTAAATCACAATACATTATATCATAAATATTTAGTTACTTTTTAACTCTGAAGGTGCGTACTGAACTTAAAATGACAGTCATCAGAATTAATGATATGTAACTCCATTGGTATAAATAGTACTGAAAAAAGCATGTATAAAAAGAAAAGGTTGATGACGATTTACACCATTTGTTCACTAACATTATCCGTGTGGATGGTGTCGTCTGTGATTAAACAGTGCTAAAACGAAAGAATATAGTCTTATTAAGTGTGCCATTCACATCGCCCCGTTATATTCGTACGAAAAGAGTCGCAACCCAATCAAAATAGACACTAAACCTCAAAATAACTTTCATAGGGCTGAAAAGATTTTAGTACGAGTCAGATCGATGGAAACACATGTCATCCCATTTGAAAAGATAATTTGCTTATGTCTACAAATTTCACCTCTACGGGAATTTTTCCCTAGGTTGAATATCTTCTTTGGCTGAGCTGTGATATTTTCTTGCGGAAAACCGGAAGGTGAGAAAAGAACCTTAAACATACATGAGTCAAGGACAAATTCTCTTTAAGGTTAAATGTTCTCACAGTTTATAATGAAAAAAATCCAGAGATGTCAGCACTCCTGGGGTCAATTTTATTATGAGCCGTTGTCTTGGAGCGATCCACAAAATTTTATGTGGTAAACGGATATAAAGTTTTTTCTTCGTATAATTCTACGAAATTGTGCTTGAAAAAGTTTCTTCGATATTTGCCGTCTTTTTTAAAAATATTTTTTAAAATTTAACTTTCAAGAGAAAACGTGACTAATAGGTATGAATGAGATACAAATTTGCAATCAGATTCTGAAATGATAAAGCAGTGTCGTCCGAAAGTTGGCAATCGAAATAAAACCCTATGGAAATCACGTTTTGGAGACGCGCTTCCTCTGCCGGCTCTTGCTTGTTTATATTTGGAATAATGGTTTAGATTTTGCGTGTGATCGACCAACGTGAAAAAAACATTTATTTTTCTATGTGCAAAATATCTAAAATAATAATCACTTTGTGCAGGCCAGTTAACAAATAGTAATGAGTGATTAAAATTTTGGTAAAAACAAATTTCCTTCAGTTCACTTGAATTATGTTATTGAACATGGAGTGTTCTATGTGAGTGTATGTAAATAGTTTGTTATTTAAACGAACAATGTTTGAGTGTTTAAATACGTAATTCTTTAAATTTCGTTGTACGTATAGATAATTTGTAATTAATCGATCGAACCTAGTCAAATACCAATAAAATGCGCTTATTACATTCGCATTGATCAAACTAATGGAGAAACGCGAATGAGAGGGTGAAGAAAAAGAAAAAGGGGATTGGATCAGGGATTTATGTAATTTGATATTTTTCTTATTACATTCTCATATAAGTAGTATATAGAAAGTTCTGTAATCGTGAGAAACTTCGAATGCGAGATTTCGACGGAAATATCCGTTTGGCGATCCCTGATTCAGAAAAAGTGGTATTTGGCAAAACGTCCGTCCGTCGTCAGTGTGTCCGTCTGTGCGCAGCGATTCTGCATAAATGGGCGAATCAATTTCAACAAAGGGTACTTTACATGGAGGGCAAAGATCTCTTTTAAATGTTTTTCAAAAACGGCGCCAAGGATTTTGCTTAAATTATCGGTACGTAAAGTCCAATTAGTATGCATTACATCCGTATTAGCGGTATTTCGCTTGAAAGTTTAGAATAGACGCAGGAAATTATTCTCTGCCTGCTACACTTACACATTAGTTTACTCCTTCAAAAAGCTTGAATAATATTTAGCAGTGTAAATGGACCAAGCAGACATAGAATACACTTTTCGTAAACTGAAATGTAAGATACGATAATGATAAAATACATAGGAGGACAACAAACGCACTGCAGATACGAAAATACATCAAGTTCTGTCTACAACGAAATTGTATGTACATAACCCTTTTACGATATTTATGAGACTGATATGTCGCTATATGTTTTGAAATAATATTCTGAATATTTATTTTACTTTCAAATTTCAAATAAAAGACAGTAATAAGTTCATTTAACGACTTTGAGCATGAATAGAGCACTGGAAGCCGACCAAAATGTAGAGGTCTACGCCAGAAATGACCCTTTCACTATAGAATTTTTTCTCACTCTATGATACAGACGGAGAAACGTATATGAGAAAGTATGTGCAATGGCTTCGCACCACTAGTTTTTCTCCTTATTTTATATTGTGTCGCATTTTATATTATTTTTGATTGCACAATTGCTCTACGCCTCTTTGCTCCTGTTCCTACCGGTGCGAGAGCCCATCCCCATGTGCTCTTCTTTCTTCCGTGTGAAAGCACTGCAAATTCTTTCATCCAATACTAAACAATTTCCTATGTCACCTCCTTTATCACAGCTCTCAATACACTTATTTCTTCCATATATTCTCTAAATTTTTCAAATCTTTCTTTTGTCGAAATCATGGCCTCATTATTTTTCTTTTCTGTAGTTCTTGATCTATCAAATACAAAATATGAGTCACTCGTTCTTCGTCGTTAAACTCGCAAAGCCAAGTAATATGATCCACCGCTTCCATGATCTTATTACAGACGTCTTTTTTGTCGCCCACTTCTCTAGTCAGTTTGCCACCACATCATCCCCTTACTGAAGTGCCAACAGTACTCTATAACAGATTAAAATCGGAATACTGACCTCTAAACAACTATATACCATGATTCTGGAATCCAAATTTTTCACGATACGAGTACAGTTGAATTATGGAACACGCTTCGATGTCACTCCGGGAAGTGCTACACAAGATGTGTAGTTCAAATAGACCTTCCCCTCGAAATGAAGTACGTGCAATAATAATAATAATAATAATAATAATAAATTTATTGTCAAAAAAGCAGTACAAACTGTGTATGCTCACATGGAGGACAATAAACTAATTTACTCTCCGGAAGCAAGCAAGGGACCATCCCATCAATTCCGATCAAGGGCCCTAAGGCAGAGGCGGATTCAAAAATTTCAGCAAAAATTCCTAGATAAGATAAATAGTTAGCTACGAGTTATAATACTAATAGAATGTATGCTTGTAATTTAACACAAAAAATTTATTTTACACGTACAAATTATTATCGAACTATAGATTACATTGAGTATAGTGTTTAAAAATCATAAGAATTGAAATAACACTAAATTCATGATTTATTGTTACAATAAACACGCCCTTTGACAAAACCTAGAGAACCTGTATTAGATATCCACCTCTACCCGAAGGAAAACCGGAGCAAAACCCGGGCCAAGATGGGGAGGGTGCCACTTTTCAGTCGTTTGTGTTCGCTTACTAACGAGGGATGATGCTCTTTTTGATTTCGTATTGTCCCAAAACATTTCAATAGGTATGTTTCTTCAATTATTGTATTTTGTATGGTCGGTATTCAAATATTTGTAACGTACGGTTGTTATGTAGTACGTTTTCATACCAAACAATTTCTCTATATCCCCCTTCGGACCCATCACAACAGTTTTTATTTCACTATAGCGATGTCTCAAACGTAACATAGAATATTAGACAGTGAGCTACCTCAATCGTTCCGTGTTGAAACGTCTTGAGTTCCGAATCACACATGTGATTTCGAGCTGTAACATAATTTTTTTACGTTAGAAATGTCTACTAAAAAGATTTTTTTACATTCTAAGATGTTCTAGACGTTTAGATATCAAAAGTAACTTGGATAAAATCAAAATGCCAAATTACAAACTATCTATTCTATAGTTATCGGTAGTATTCCGTTTCTTCTGAGTATTTTCTTATCACTGTGCAAGGAAGAGGCAGACGCTCCATGATCCTTTGGAGTTCAGTAACAGTCAATCTATCTATTTTTATTTTATTTAATATCTTATAGCGAGGTTCAGTTCATGAGACCTACTCTTCCACCTAACCGTGACTTGGGAAAGATAATTTAAAAGGAGAGATGTTTGGTTGCTGGGGAACTTATGGTACTGAACCGATATTTGTCTGGAGCAAGAGAGGGAAACCCCAGTTGAAAACCTCACCTAGTTCGTTCGAGCAGAATTTGAAACCACGCTCTACCGCTCAGCAGGATCGAGGAAGCGAAGAAGCCATCACCAAACCACCGTTATCGACGAAAACCAAGACATGGATAATCACTGCCAGGACAGCACTTTCTCGTAAAAAATAGTCCTTTTTGAAATAGAGTGATATTTTCACCCTAACTATGTCCAATCAAACGGTTAAATTAGTTAAAATTGCAACATTCACAAGGATATCATACATTATTGAAATATGCAACTTTGATGTAGTTAACGAACTGGAATACTAAAGCAATTGGTAAGATCATCAGAACATGCGGTTTTGGAATAGATATACTGCATCTGACATGAAATGTTAATAAACGCATAACATACTCGCACGCTGAATCTCTAACTCCCTGATGACCAGCCCACGAAATAACCCGACTGTTACCCCGTTTTCACTGACAACTTAACCCGATGGTACCTGCGTATAGTCAGCGGCACCCATTTCTATGATCGAAATGAAAACTAACCTATAATTTTGGGCTATTTTTGGGCTAATTTTGTACCACATTAAAAAATTTTGGGCTAGCACGGAAAGCACCGAAACGATTATTGCTATGTGGGTGCCGCTGACTGCACATATACCATGTCAAAATACTGTAAAATTGAAAAAATATATGTACCATTATTTTACTATAATTTTGGACTCCTGACACATCAATCAGATTCATGTGACATTTCTTTTATATTAAAAAAATAAGATTTTCAAGTTTTAAATGTATGCAACCCGCATAACACTATACGTATAGTCAGCTACACCCACATAGCGATACTCGTTTTTGGTGCTTTCCGTGCTAACTCAAATTTTTAAAATGAGGTACCAAATTACCCCAAAATTATAGGGTAGTTTTCATTTCTATCATAGAAATGGGTGCCGCTAACTATACGCAGGTCCCGGTGAAGGAGTCGGAATTCTTTCGTCGGCCGGCAAGGTAGTCTTTGTCTCTGCGCTCTCCTCAAGATAGACACGTATGTATCCGGGTGCACTCGAACTGAGCGAAATATTTCTAGGTTGAAAAGGTCTTGAAGGATCTTGTTAATTCCCTCACACGAATTGAGTGAGTTGCTTCTCAGGTAAACAACATTCCACAGTCGCTAGGTGGGGTCCCGCGTCACTTGCTCTGCCTCTTTAAGATGTCTGTAGAAAATGTTCGCTTTTTGCAAGGAGAATTTTTCTTCCAGTTTTATTATTGCAGTATTTGTACATGGGAAATGTAGCGAGCTACTGAAGCTTATCTACATGGAGCGATAGGAGGTAGGAGTTGGGTGGTGGGCTATTGTTAGTAAGTGGTTAGCTGGGTTTACTGACAATTTGGGCCACGTGGAGGGGTTAGTAGGAGTTGTTAGTAGTAGTTAGAATTATTAATATTAGGAGGTGGATAGAGGAAGTAGGGTCACAGCTATATGAAGTGGGACATTCGTGTGAAAAATTACAAAGTTTTTCTGACCCCACCGGGAATTGAAGCAGAGATGACTTGTTAATGAGCTAGTACCGTACCACCTGCGCCATGGAGGAATTATATCTTGGGATTTGTTTAAAAATTTAAAATCAAATGTTTAATTGCGTAGTAAATTGCCGAAATTTAACTTAGTAAATATTATTATTTTAAAAACAAACTTAAAGAATAACTATCATTATTTCATATATATACACGGGGGGAAAATGATTAGTTGTTCGTACTACATTATTTTAGTAAAAATGTAATAGTAAATGTAAGCAGAAGTTTCAGTTGTCTCTTCTAAAATTTTAGTGACGGATCGAGTGGTTTTACCAGCCTGCTTAGTTGAAGTATTTAGTGTTATTTACTAGGAATGCAGTTGCAGCTACGAGGCGCACCCTGGTTCAACCAACACCCGCTAGAAAGCAGGTCGAATGGCCCACTCTGACGTAAGCTGTGTGATGCGTTGTGGTTTCATGACTTTATCATGAATAATGACCGAAATTTATCATGATAACTTTTGCTAAAACTAGTTAATTATAATAAATATCATTTGCAAAAACAGTTACTTTTCAACTATCTTCAATGATTAAAAATATTTAAGGAAAAAGAAAGTCATGTTTTCTGCTACTATACACAGAGAGCGGGGCTCTATATACCTTTTCTAAGATTCGTTATCATCCACTGGGACCCGACCCACACGATGACAATAGCTCGCTCAATTCGCGTGTTTGCCGCCGAGGAAGCCAGTCGCTCAATCCTTGTGTTAATGTTTACATGAAGCAGATTCGCTCAGCTCGCGTGTGCTTATTCATAGGAATGAAGTCTTTTTACGTTTTACAATAGTCTTAATTTGAAGACTTTCGGAAAGGGAAGAAAATTGACGTGTATTGATAAGGTAAATTTAACACATGAATTATTTATCGCGCAAATTAAATAGTGTCAGGTTAAATTAATACTTTTCATTCACTTCATTTAATCAATGACAAATAAAATTATGCAAGAATCCCAATTGAGGTGGTAACGTTACCATTCGTATAACGTAATTGCATTATTCAGAAGCGGAAAAAACTGATATTTAATTTTTTTTGTTCTCGGACCAGTTCTAGATTGAGAACCGATATGGAAGGTGACGTACATTTTATTTGGTCCGCATCTGTGATAACATTCCGTTACGTTTTCATTAACATTTCACGACTAGAAACAAAATAACGGTATTTCGCAGTTTATGTAGAAAAGCACGAAGGACTAAAGGAATATTGGCCAGTTTGACTTGATTTGAAGGGCATCCGTCCGAATTTAACCAGTGTTCGAGAACGAGTGTGAACGCGAGGGCGGATCCAAATAGCGTGCCTAAGATCTTTTTTTTTTGTGGGGCTTTACGGCTCATGTCGACATCAAAGGTCATTGGAGCCCGAAAAACTTGTACAGGTAGGGAAAATGCAGTTACGCACTAGGGAGAGCCAATATGACT
>NNCF01129598.1:248225-425343 GCA_002313205.1 Laupala kohalensis
GGGGGGGGGGCCTAAGATATCATACCTAACCCACCCCCAAGTGCGAACAGCATAACGCCGGTGGTAATACGTGTAAAGAGGAGGCAAAGGGGACATAATATTTAATGGAACATGTGTAAATTGAAACAATGTTACAAAATTTAGGAAACGTTTTTAAAACATGTTCATGACTCAGTTGAAACATAAATTGCTGATTTGCTTTTACATGATTATTGGGGGGAAGGGCAACATATCAAAAAACTTCAAATAGAGAGTAATTCGATTTTACCAGATATCAGTGTGTCAGAATCTATTATTTGTATCTTCATTTCTGGTTCTTTGGGTTGACAATACTTATAGTATATAATTTTAATTAATTAGTTTGCCCATGAAAATATTCAAGAGTATTAGTATTTACGCGAGAAAGTTACATTGTCACTCAGTTTTTTACGCACTAATTTTAGAGAATATGGTTGGAGTGTTTCGAGACAATGGTGGATCTAGACCGTAATCAAGGGGGAGGGGGGCTAACTGGGGAGCATTTTTGTTTAAAAATTATGGTTTTGCAACACAAATTTTATAAATATTACTTTTATTTAAAATGAACCAAATAAATAATTAACAATCTGGTATTGTTATTAACAATAACGATTGTTTATTAAAGTTATTAACATGATATTACTAATTTCATTAATATGGTATTATCAATTTTATTAATAACAATTATAACTAATAAAAATGATTAATAATTGTTAGTTAATAATTACAATATTATTAATCTTGTAACGCTTTTACAAAGTATGCCATTATTAACTTCAATTTTATCTATTAAGAGGTCAGGTCCAAAGGGGGGGGCGCTACAGTCTCCTTAGTCCCCCCCATAGATCTGCCACTGATTCAAAACATTATCTATCAGAAATATTAAACCTGCGATACGTGCATACAATTTCATCAGATTTCGCTTCGTCTTCCTGTTTCATCATTCTCATATCTTTTATTTCAGCTCTTCATACTATTGCTCTTAATCTTTCCCTTGCTCATTTTTTCCTTTGACTAATGGCTTTCACGACTCATGAAACAGTAACCTGATATGATACTGCATCGATATGGTGCTTCCCTGCAGCATGGAAATTTCTGAAGGCGCTTCAGCAAGACCCCTCATTCCCTCTCCTATCCCCGCTTCTCGTTCGATGAAGATTGTCAATCACGCGCGAAGAGGTTGAAAGTCATCTTCGTTGCAAGGAGCGTTGTCCACGCGCACTAGATAGCTCTGGAATGGTTTAGAAAAAGAATGACCAGACATGACGTCAATTAACGTCAACCGGTCGGTCTGCCTGAATTTATCTCCTTATCATTCATTACGTGTGATCAGTGTATCGGCTAATCCTTGACCTGAGGACAGTCTCACAGAAGTCAAGTAAAACATCATAGTACTTCTGTCACTCTTCCTCTTCCATCGCCATTGAAATGTGCAATAGATGACCGTATAGTGTGCATATCCTAAGATAGAAAAACTGCCAAGTCTTATCTGCTCTTGACAAATAATTTTCAATTGTTCAGAGTTGATCGGGATGGTAGTTGTAGCCCATCTGCTGCTACTGCAACGCTCAGAAATCCCATGCTGTAGAATGCATTACTATAAAAATAAGCATTGATCTACGTGTTGACTCATGTTTTTAACCAAGAGCCACCACTGAGCAGGTTTTTTTTAATCTTTGGGGAAGACTATGGGCTGGAAGTTTTCAGTCTGCTGATAGGCTCCAAATTATCGGCGGAGAGGATTATCGGCGATGGCATCTGATACATGTAATTTTTGTTCTACCTAATCTTCTTGCATTATGAAGCTTTTAGTACAAAATTGACTTTCATGATAAGCATATTACAACGCTTAATTAAAGTGTTCATGTTCTTAAATTAAGTCTTAAATTAATTCTCAATTTAGGGTCTTATTGGATTGAATTAGGGAAGAATGACAATGCAGCAGTAATGTTTGTTTATTTCCCACATTTTCATGGAAACCAGTAGTAGAGTCGTATCTCAATTATTTCCATAAAAATTTACTATGGCATACGGAAAACTATTTCATGTTTATAAACCAAATTTTCTATTTTATTGTGGGTTATGAAGTAGCATGTGTTTTGATGAATATCGGCGATGAATTATCCCCGTTATTCGTTTTCCGACTCATCCGACCTGCACGACTACCACCTGACCAGGAACCTGACTACATCCGAATAACGAAACGTGCCCAGAAGTGCCCTCACCACCAGTATTCACCAGTATTCGCGCAAATAGACAGTACTAACGAGCTTTACTTGCACATACCTGTATTCAGAAAATAACATTTCATTTCTGAACACATAATTAATTTTTCAAAATGTTTCAAAATATAAATTAACACATACATATAACTCAATATGCCGTTTAAAGGTTTGGAAATCTTATAAATGCATATGCATGGTAACAGTTTGTCTTAAAACACTTCGCAAAAATTTTTAAACTTGGTCGAAACGTTCATAAATGAAGATATCGATAAATAAGAAATGTAAGATATTGGTCATACATTTGATGACATTGGTCTTAAATTTGATGGACTCGACCAAAAAAATTAAGTTACATGAATAGTATTCGTACGAAACATACTTGAAAAATGAAATCTGTCCATACCACCATTTTGCCTTTGCACTATTTAGTTCTAGTGTTGCTTGTCTTCTTGTCGGTTTTTGTAGGGCCCAAGAGCCTACTCTATTTAGACGTATATAAGGTGTGCTTTTCCAGTTATCTGAAAGGCAAGTTGCGGCGTTGGGATAGGGGAGTTGAGGACTCATCTCAGACCTTCTCGAGACAGAAAACGTTGCACCGTTAGTATTCGCCCTCTTCTTCACATATCATTTCTTGTTAGTTCTTTTTCGTTCACTTAAAACCTAACGTAATTTTCTTCGTTTCCTCTTATAGTGTATTCTAGAAATACGCATGATGAGTATTTTTCTATTGCAAACTGAAGATTGAGATATTCTGTGACAATTAAAGCAACGTGGATAAAAAACTGCATTTGGACTCCTATATTCAAGTCATCTCACATAAGGCGAGAGAAAAATATTCTAATAAATTTGATTACGTTCAAATCGTAATTCCCGCGATTTCAAAGAAAATAAAACTTCGCACTGAAGTTGCGGACGGTCCGCATCAAATATTATACTAATGAAACAATATATGGAATTACTAAAATATGAGAAATTTAAGAAAGAAATATAATGATTTAAAACAGATAATTGTAACACCGTGTGCATGAGGATACTGCAAATAAGGAATTGAATTTCTTGAATATTCAGACCCGTTAAAGCATCTTCTTTTATAACAAAACTATTTATTTTACTGAGAAAAGAAAAATTACATCGTCGTTTTTCATCACATTTCATTTATCTTCGTAACAGGAACTTAATTTCTTTGATCCACCAGGAAACCAAAACAGAGTTAAACGTGTTTTTATATTCTAATAGGACTGAATATTGACGTAATTCATGCCGTTCATTGCATTCCTAAAATATGTTTTATGGAGACTTACATCTTCCTATCCCATACTACTTCTGGAAAGAATAGGTACATTTGTTACTTCCTAACATCCGTCAATCAATATTTCCCGAATGTTACGAGAGAAGCATAATAAGAGAATACTAGACTTTTCCAAGTAAGTACATTAGTTGAAGCCGCTTTTCCGTTGCACAACATGATGCTCTTCTTGCATACAGCGATATTTCACAAGGCTCGTTGATTCATCCACGTCAATGAGGGGAAGCCCGAGGTAATACTTCATTGTGGTCCGACTGAAAGGCCTTTTCATTATTGTGCCTTTCATACTAGTTAGAGAATATTTCATATTCAACCAGACTTTGGAAAGCAATTTTGAAAAGCAACTTCGGAAACGAAAAAGGGATATTACACAACACTCTTTCGTTAGGTAAATACAATACCAAGACACATGGAAAGGATCGTTTTCAATAGGTCTTAGAATTTGTATACAAAAGAAATTCCGCTCAATGCAAAAACTCTTAAGAAGTTCTTGTTTGGAGGACCTGAGGGAAGGAATCGTAGAAAGGCACCACTTCAACGTTTATTAAGCACATGGACTTTCACCAAGGATAGATGAGAATACCACTACGCATATTTACGAAAAATCCACTCTCATAATAGTCTTTCAATCAAATATCTTCGACTATCGATGTAGGAAGAAGAAAAAATTATTCTTCGGAAACGATTCTCTCACAATTTTAAATAAAACAAACTCAAAAGGTGGTCGATGCCGAAGCACTTGATTTTATTGTATCATTAAATTAAAACGACCAATTTAACCATGAATCCAAAGCCTCTCTTAGAAAACTCGCCAACCCTTCGTTGATGTACTATATAATAATTAATGATATTTGTGGTTTGACAGTCAACTACATTAACACAAATTCACAAACCCCATCTTACAATTTGTGCCTCCCAAATGATAGGTCATTTTCAACTGTCCTTTTTACGATACACATTATACATACCCGATCTTGATGTATTGCAAAGTCGTATAATAATTCATCGAAACCTCAAATTGTCCCTCCTTTTGTAGCAATTTCCTTCTTCTAGTTTATTGAAACAATTCTGTTATTTGCATAACACACCAATTAATTTTGAATTGGATTTTGAATTCACAATTTTACAAATGTCTTTGATCAATGTCGACAAGCATCAGTTTTCGCCTGCGTCAGACTTTGATATATACTCGAACAATGTTTGTGAAATAATGAGTCGCCAAACGAAATAAAGAATGAATAGACCCAATTACGAAGGATTAGCATTTTACAAAATAGAAACAATAGATTGACGGATACGGAACAGTAGTGGAAAAGGAAGTTAAGGGGAGCGTAGAGTGATGAAATAGCTTGTAAGAGACATTTCGGCTTTCCGTTGCATCAGCCCAGAAGACACTAAAGAAATCCCTATGCGTGAATGTGTAACCCATACCTGCTGGTAAAATGAGAGATGACCTTATAACACTCATAATTGTCTGTCCCAAATTACTTCTTTCTATGAATGAATAAATAGCGGCATTGAATCAATGACTTAAGAATATTAATCATTCCTCGAATACAAATTATTCCGAAGGAAATGCCTTGTTCTCAGAAGAGGACAACTACAAGGGAGACTTTTCGTTTTCATTACTCCCACCAGATCAAAGGATCTGCAGATCTAACCGTGTGTATCACATGGTGAAATCTTTCTTGCCCTTCCAACTCCCCAAAATCGGTTTATTTTTGTCCCCGAGGCGGAAGCAAGAATGTTGTTTTAAAGCAATTATTGCAATAAAATATTAAATGAACTATCGCCCGTTCTGTCAAATAACTCTGCGTTTAAAAAACGACTGATTGACACCGGGTACTCAGAAAAACAAAATATTGCTCAGATATTTTTTCTAATTTTAATCGGGTGATATTCCGAGAAAATTATAATTCACTGATATTCTGTTTTATATTGCATTTCATTTTGCCTCTTTTTATTTTATATCCACTGAAATTGGTCATTTACGTATACATAGTCCATCAGACGAGGGGGGGGGGCTTTTCTGCGTCCCAAAACGGTAGAATTTCGTCAGACATATTCGCTTCACAGGTCTCCTGAAAAATCAGTAGCGCACGCCGTCGCTAAGCAACGCGAAGCGTCTTAGTTCTTTCTCGTTCATCAAAAGCATCCGCACCACGCAAACCTGAGCGTACGGCTCACTATCCCATGTGGACACGCACGTGAGCACTACACCATTTTGCTCCGCTCCACCCCGCGAGATGACGAAAGAAAGAAGATATCGTGTTTCCAAGGTTACCGAACAAACATGCGCGATATTTCTATTCTTATCGGATGTTCTGTCCGGCTCCAAGTAGATGATCATTAAAATCTAAAGCTTCCAAACTTGAGGAAGGCATTACAAATTTCTAAGGCCGGTATCACGCGGTCATTCTTCTATGTCACATGTATATTATTATAGAACTTAGATGAAACATATGCCCGTCTTATGCACAACATTTGATCATAGTTCAGCTATGATCATATACCTATGACATATGTTCTCGTTGAGAGAACCTATGTCATATTTTTCGTAATAGACATGACATAGAAATATGACCGTGTAATTCCGGTCTAAAGCACTCATATCATAGGACCACAGATATGGCTTCAAAACTGAATGGGTTTTGCAAAAGTGGGGTAACTTTACAAGAACTAGATTTTCTCGCACTGAATACTGGACCTTCTAAGAAGATTGCGCTCTTCATATTACAAGATCTGGAGTGCGCTGCGATAAGAATACCTACTAAGACACGTTGACTTCGCAGATGAAATACCAGATAATTCACTCACTCGATTTTCCCATTTATCTGGATAAGAGTGAGATGTAACGAAAGCTCACAACTACCACGTACTTTTTATGTAGTTGAAAACATATTTTGAAGTAGCGAAGAAAAGTAACAATATGATCGGAAAGGGTGTTCAGGAGTTACATCATTCATGACATAGTTATTTTAAGTTTACATCGGCTATCTTGTGAACAAAATAAGTGACACATTGGAATGAAAATTCCAGCTATTCCACGATTATAGAAATAATTTTATATTTTCTGGATATATCACACAATCAATAAAATGGACAATAGTTAAAGATAAAAGCTGGCGGGAAAAAGGTACCTATTTCGATCGCTAACTCGTACGATTCTCAAGTCTCGTATCATGACATGAATGTAATTAAGTATTAGTCTTGATTTTTGGTTTAATGTGTAACATGTTCCGAGAAAATTGGAAATGAGAGAAGTTGAATTGTTGGAGAGTATAAGGTACTGGAACGACATTGCCGGGAGAGGGTGCAAACTTTTCTGAGAACATAACTGGATCAAAACCGCGTTTTCACGCCTACGAATTGTAGGACTTTGATTGAACTTCATTCTCTTTTCTGTCGCACTTTTTAATTTAGCATGGACAATGCGAAGGATAGAAGTAGTGCAAGCGAACGCAGAATAAAATCACTATAGTATCTGAAATCGGTGTAGATAAACAGAGTAACGCATGTATTGTCATTTCAACTTCAAAAACATACATCACCAGCCATTTCAATGAAATAATTGCAATTATATTTGATGATGTTATACATTGCGTCTTACGGAGAAAACCGTATAAAAAAAGACCAACTCCTAAATCATGAAAGTGATGGAAGTCTACTTTGATTTGTAGTAAATTTTCTGTAGTATTTTTTAAATCACTTTTATCTATAAGTTACCGGATAACTGAGAAATATATTTTACTTTTTCAGTGGTGAGATGCATAAATCAGGAAACCGTTGCGCTTGGCCGCCATGTTTTAACACGCTCTTATGCATTTCAAACGAGTCAAGCGAGTTCCTGGGTACTATTTGTTCTATTAACTGATAGGTGTAAATTAAATCATGTTTTTCTTCATTATTATTCACATTGTGTTTTAAAACAATTATAATAAAAATAAAAAACAATTATACATTTCAATGATTTGACTAACTTGAAGTGCTGGTTCTTCCTTTAGATCTTCCGACTGGCCTCCGTCATGAATTCAATTGCGATGAGATGAGTGAAACGCTATTGCGACAATGAATATTTGATCCAACATTTGTGAAGCAATTGCTTCTTCCCGAATCGTGTGAGCTGACAAGTCGGATTCGAAACCCCTGGAGCTCTCAGAGCGACACGTGTGAACATGCTGACACCTCCAGCTGGATCGTTGACACGGATCTCGCTCGTGTTAGAAGTCAATGAAGCATTTCTACTATCGCGAAAATGCTGCAATCATTAATGCTTCGTCTTCGTAAAGTAGCAGGATAGTTGACTTGGCAAGAGTGATGTCACAAGATTTGTCCCCAGAGCCAATCTGTCTGCTCTCGTCTGTTCACTGGACACTTCAAAAAATAACCTGACTTACCGCTTTCTTTAATTAAGATTTTATAATAACTCATCAAAATTAAAATTCGGAAATGACACCAATTATCAACAGCGGATCATAAGCCTGGCCACCATTAATTTTCATCCGATGAAATGGTTGTCGATAAGAGGCATTCTGCGTTTGTTTTTTGTAGAAAATAACTATTCGCTTACCACTTGAAAGAGATCCGTCAGTGACATCACCAACTTCCGTGTCGCACGGGACTTCACATTTTCTTCTAATTTTGTATGTTAATAAACATTATCTGTAACTTAAGTACATTTTTTTAAATTAATAAATGGCGGTGCATAGTTTTTTTTGTGTGAACACTTGGGATACTTGGGAGAGGAAGGGGTTTAAAAATTTCGGAAATTTCGTCACATATTTCTAGTACAGCCCTCATGACGTCACAATTTACATGTAGCGAGTCTCAAATAGTGTTTTTTAATTGGTTATGTTTGATTTATAATAATACTGAGTATGTATTTTAAACTTTCTTAACAAATAATCGCAGTATTCGTGACCTACTCACGTATCCACTGTTCAGGAATTGGATTCTACGTCATGAAGTTCTGTGATACGTAATATCTCGGAACAACCATCCGATCATGATGTCGTTGCGTTCCTAGAAGCGAGTTACGTAAATTGTAATTTACGAGAAAGTTAAGATTCCATTAGTTCACATTGAAAAATAAATTACATTGATGTACATCGTTCTTTTGAGATGAATCGAAAAATCAAATCTATGGCACGAAGAGGACACAGCTTTTCACTTTTGGGCTAACTTATTTCAAATGAACCGAGCAATGGTGGTACTCTTAATTATTTTTTTTTTTTATATAGTATTGTAAACAACTCATTAGGAGTTGAAAACCGAAATTCGTTAATTTTTTACCTGCGGTTTTGTACGGGTGCGTCAAGCAATTTTGTTCTATACTTATTCTTATTCTTTACTAATACGAAAAAGTACTTGAACACTGAACTTCTTTGTACTTGAACTAAGAGTAAAACAATACAAAAATTGATAAATTTTGACAGCAACCAATTTATTTCTTACTGTGTGATTTCATATAGATTGATATGTTCGTGATGTTTCTCGAAAATGTATTCCTGAACAACCCACAAAATGAAGTAAAATAATAAAATAATCAATCAATCAAAAGTAGGAAACTTTTTCGGTACTATACAGTATCCGACAAAGGGGAAGACAGTTATTTCCAAGTTACCGAAGCTTTGGTTCATCGCTTGAAATACCAAAAACCATCGTTACTCAGTAGTTAAAATCACAAACCAATACTATTTTCTTGGGGCTTTAGAGCTCGCCAACGTCAAGGTCATTACACCCTTAAAAAACCAATACATGAACCACAAACTTTGTTAAGTGATTTTTATACATTTTTTTACTACTTCCGGTAGTTCCCTTTCCAATGTAAAACCGTGACACCGGCTATTAAATCTCGATCCCCCTCTCCCGACTCTTCGCTGGATGAGACGTGAAGTGCGTGCGGATGGGGGAAGCCCAATCCCAGCGGACGCAGTGACGTCACTACTTCTCGGGAAAGCGAACTCTGTTGCTGGAAGCCTCCGGCGCTGGCAAACGTCGCTTCGCGTCCTCTCAGTCGCCTCGAGTCGCTTCGCCTTATCTCAAGCAGCAGGAGCGGAGAGCTAGCCGCTAAAAACAACTCGTTTCGTGATAAACCACTGCTCCATTAGTTGCAACTGCCTCCTATCATTCAACGCCGTGCTACGTCACATCTCATGCTGGATTTAACAAATTCCTGAAATGTATTTACAAACAATTGTTGTTATCTGACTGTTTCTTCTATTACACCATCAGAACAACGAAATGCAGAGAGATTGTCATCCCATAGAGGTCAATCTGGAGTTGAATTCTGGGAGAATCTTAAACATTGCCACAATTTTGAGAGGAGTTGTCATATATTTACAACAACAGACATTGGTGGATATTTATAAAGTGTTTATTTATTGGAGATTGGTTTCCATGCATTTAGATCAAACAAATAAATACTAAATAATGTTATTTTGCCCACGTTTCGACTATTTATTGTAATCATCATCAGGACTCAATGAAAAGAATATTTTTACTCAGTCACATGTTTTCTTAACTATCTCCATGATGATCACACATTTTACTCAAAATGGCGCACCAAGCATATAGCATCATCATGACTGTCATAATGAAGCTATATGCCCACTAATTATTATGGCCGATAACCTTTCATGTATGTTTATTTATACAATGTTAGAACCCATAACAAGGTTTAAAGAAAGTTACACCTGCTTTTCCAGTTCTGTACTCGCTGGGCGTGAAAGAGTATTAAAAATGCAATCGTTGTATTAATAAAAATATGCAACTTCTAATGGGAGCGTACACTTCCGCGGCCGGAGTCAGGTGAGTCTTGGGTTTCCGAGAATCACCGCGTCGAAGTGATGAAAACCGACGTATCGGCGAAACACTCAAGTAACTTGTAATCCAGTCCTCCGAGAAATTTAAGAACCACCATTCTGCGGAAAACTGTGTGGATAGAATACCAGTTATGACATTCCACTACAAAGATCATGCATTCTAATTATTATTAATTTTATTATTGTTACATGCGCAGCTCAAAGCTGTAAGTGGCCGGATATCTGTTCATTTTCTCCAAAAAGCAACCAGACGTCTCAAAAAGAGATACGATCAAAAGAGATTTGTAACATCTTCCTTAGTATGTAAGCAGTTCCGAGGAGAACTATTTCCTGAATTTATAATAATGTTGACTAATTACCCTTTCCCAATAATACAATTTTTGAAAAACCCGTCAGGTATTTTCTCCTAATAAATGTGAAATTACCCTTTCCCAATAATACAATTTCTGAAAAACCCGTCAGGTATTTTCTCCTAATAAATGGGAATTTTGGGAGTTTTGTGTCACTACATTAATCGGCCTAAAGAAAACTTTGCATGCCAGCAAGTATTATTCTCAAGGATATAAAATATTCTATGGTTTGATATAAACGGTTTGATTAAAAAATCAGGTTGATATTTCTTCCGCAATATGGAAGATGTCGAGCACAATACAATATTAGTCTCCGGTAAATTTGTCAACTTCTCCAAATAAACTAATTGACTACATCGCGTTAAGAAATTACATTTACTACAGAAAGACAAATTTATAGAAAACACTGAACCAAGTGTACGTAAAGAAGTCGATCTGGCACAGGAAAGTTGTTTAAATTTAAAAGTGTATTTTTTTTTTAGTTTTGTGTTTTTATAGAAGAAATGGGTATAAATATATGTATGATTTGTCGTTTATGTTTACTAAGTGTTAACATGTTTTTGTACCTGAATACCGTGTATCCATGTTCATGCATTTACGTTATTGATACAACACCTGACGAAGTTACAAACCTGTCGACGAAATGTTGTGTCCTTAAGATTAAAAGCATCACAAATCTACGTCGAGTTTCGAATCACAGTGCGAACAACGCAATTGCGATGAACAATGTTTTGCTTTGTTGTTCATAGATTTCTTCCAGACATTCCAGTGAAACTGACCGCAAAGGCATTCTACGTAAGATATAGACTAATACCATGAATAGCAAATTTTCTAATGGCCAAGGAGTCAATTCATGATATGTTTTGCAACAAGATATGTTCTCTCTCAGAAAAATCAGACGAGCCACGTGACTCTTAATAAAAACAGTATCCTTTACCTGCGCAATAGGTTGGTAAGAATACGGTCAGAATGAAGAAAGTTTTCAGACACCATTGAAATTGATTTGAATTATTCGTCGTAATGCATGGCGACTTCACTGGCGTATTAAACGATATTAAAAATGAATAATGTAAAAACTTTAAGCATCTAACGGAGTATTAGCACAGGAAGAGGATTTCCTCAAAACATATATTTATATTGTTTATTTTCAGTTTATTCTTCTTGTAAATTGTATTTTATATGTAATTACGTATTTTTTATTATTTATACATAATGTAACAGGTAAATACATTTATCACTCCAGAAATACAATAATCTTTGTTTCAAACTGATATGATATAGGTATTTCTTTTCTGAGTACTTAGTATAGAGTCGTTAGAAATAGCGAGGCAATCTATTCAATCATCTGTAGCATGAAGAAATCAGGAATAGGAATTGGGGTATTGGTAGGGAATGTAGGTGTTTTTAGCAAAATTACGTTCGTCCCAACTTAGCTCCGGTTTCTTGGTGAATCGAAAAGTGGAAAGAGTAAAATACGATTTTACATCGTATTATCAATCGCATAGATCAATCACATTTTACCACAAATTTACTTCACGAGGATCCTGCGTAGCCTCCACGCGTGTCCTGGGGCTTTTTAACTTCTTGGTAAAATAGTGACCGGAATTTTCCTCGAAAGTCACTCCTCCAGTCAACAGCTCCGCAAATAATATGTGATCTCGCTGCCAATGTAGACTTCTAAGTGCTCTCGGCTTCCCTTCACCATTCTTCCTTGAGGACGAATGAGCGAGCGGTGATAGTCTTTCCTTGAAACCTCGAAGTCGCTCCCGTACATTTTCCTGTTTTGCAATTCAAACTGTTTCACGCTCGAAATCCTTTCTCTCCGACAGAAGTGCTTCGTTCTCAACAGAGGAGTAGGTGAAGATTTTAGCGGGTCTGGCGTTCTGGTCAGAACAAGCAAGAATGTCCAGCAACAACCTTACCAGATGACGCACGAACACTTGACGGTACAAATCATCTTGATTTTTCGTGCGATTTCTGAGGTACATTTCACTTATAGCCAATCTCCCTTCCACCGAAATACGCACACGAGAATTCAAGAGCTTTGGCGCACTCTCATCAATCCTCTTGGGTATGCAAACATAAGTGACATTTTACAATTCTCATAAATTATTCTTCAGTTCTTTGATACGTCTTGTACAACGTTTGGTACTCATCTCTGGCATGCAGAAGCCAATTGATTCGTCCACACCCAGAATTACCTTGCAAATTGTGGTGTAATATTAGCGTATTCGCTCCCTGCGCACTGCTGAACTGTCACCTGCTTCAGACCAATGCCAGTTCGACATCTTACATTCCCCGGCAACACATCATATCTCCTTCCCAATTCCTTTATCCATATCATTGTTTAGGCGGAGGAACAGGCCTAATGGCCTCAACCTCATCACATCATAAAATGAGACATGAAATAAATAAATATACAACGTCTGAGTTTTTCCACGGAGTTCGTTTTCGTAAGAACTCGCATCCACTGGAACCGTTCGCGTACCCAGCGCACCTCGCTGCAAAAAGGGGTCCCTACTGAACGTCCGTACAGGGAGCCAGTGCAACAAAAGATCCCACGTGACTTTTCGAAAATAATCAGTCGGATGAGATGAATACCTCACGTTTTAATACTTATTTACAGAAAATCTTATGACCATGAAGTCACAGTCTAATATATTTCTCAAGGATCCTATGAATATATTTGCTCAACATTCCATGCTAAGCTTTCAATGTTCATGTGAAATAACACGAGGTCATTTCAAGAGGACAAAACATCCTAACCTCACTCATTACAGAGCTTCAGCATCTAGGAAGACCACTGTCTCGTGCAACTGAGCCACCAGATGGCCTTCAAGAATGATTAACTCTTAATGATTCATACTCTTATATGCCCAAATATTCATATTTTCAGAAAAACCTTCTGCAAGACGCGTAAAATATCAGTCAAAATAGAGTTTAGTGGCGTCTCGAGGAAGTTTTAGAAAGTTACTTATTTTCCTTCAGATCAAATATTTCAGAGTTGTAATTTCAAACTCAAATAAAGAACAACTTAAGTTACCAATAAAAAATCCAATAAAGATAGTCCTGAGTTTGAATAAGTCCTTCAAAATGACACCACGGAAGTACGCACCTGGAGGATTTTTTACTAAAATTATGAAAAAAAGTAAAGAGTATGAAAATCGGGTGGCTAAAAACGCACCCCATATAAATTAGGAGCAGTTCCAATCAACATGCAACGGTCGCCAACCTTTTGGAACTCTCTGACCATTAATTTCGTCGCCTTAAATCCCTCAGACAACTAAGTTTTTTGTACATATTTCTTCCGTGTACCCTACACGTGGAGAATATATGTTTTTTGTTTACAAAGATTATCATTTGTTTAAAACAGTTAGTCAAATAATGACATCAGAAATGTCAATACTTTAAAACATGAACTGGACCTATTTAATATACAAAATTTAAAACAATTTTTTAATATTAACAAAAATTGTAAATACTTATTTAATTAAACATATTTATGCAATTGATACAAAAAAAACTTATGAGGTTTCTCTATATGTACCTATTTCATGATGTGGATCTTGTCCCAACACCTTATATCAATTAATTCAGAGAAACATTTTTATCCTTGCTGTTCATGCTCACCTACATCTATACTATTTTGCCCATTATTTATCTACTTTATTGCTTCGTGTCGAAGAGAAAAAAACGTGTGATCTGTAATTCTTTTGAGCTCAATGACGGAAAAACAACCATGAACAGTACGGAATATCTTGGCTAACCACATGACGAAAATGTATACTGCGAAGAAACCAAACTCACTGAAAGTGAAATCGTATACGTTTCTTTTATCAGGGTTAATATAGATCACCCGGATACTCGCTAATACAGATTAACTACGCATATTTCTGACTAATAAATACGAATTTAGAAATTTCAATGTCTGGGTTCAGTTTTTACTTTATAGTAAGTGTATAAGCATTTACGTTAACTTCAAATAAGAAGGTCTGCTGTTAAATCAATTACAGCTAGTATTACAATTTCCTTTAATTAATTTCCTTATTTACAACTTGTATGCAGTGGCGGCGATTGGGAATCAAAAATGGGGGTAGGGGGTATAATACCGACAAGTACCGGTGAGTCGGGACTACAGGTGGTACTTGATATCACATACCATGATAGATATTAAAGAAAGATACGAGGTATTTCGCTTCTTTATAGATGGGATGTATGAGATTAAAGAAGCACTGAAAATGTAGGGGAGTACCTACGCGGGATTATTGAGTAGACTCAAAAACATTAGGTAGCAGAAAGAGAACACAGGATTTACCAGACGATAGTCATGTAATGTCTCTTATGATGTAAACATGTTTACATAAATCAGCAAATGAAAAATGAAGACAACAAAATTTTCAAATTTAGATTAATGTGGTAAGATTTTTATACTTCACGGGACTTTTGAGGTACTAGTTACCCGTTTACCAACTTATCTGCTTTAATAATAGTGCTCACATTTCGAGTAGAACTAAAAACATAACTTCCAAAGGAATTGCTTGTTTAAAATAAAAACCGAAAGTGATAATTAGCCGAAGTCAAATTCGTGAGTTTACTCAAGGGTGTTTCGTACCCTATTACATTACACAATACGTAAGGAAAAATAAATATTGTGTTAGATATAGAAACTAAATGTAGAAAATAAGCTTCTTATAGTCATTTATTTACTTACAGATTTAAAACAAGGTTAAATGTCTTCGCTTTTGCCTGGCGTACTCTTCCTCGCAGTCATCCAAGTTGAGGTCCATTTTATCAACGGTCAACATTGACAAGTGCGATAGACATTCTTGAAGCATTTTAATCCTCAAATAATTTTTCATTCTTTTCAAGACAATGAAAGATCGTTCTGCCGGTGCAGTGGGTACAGGGACAGTTAAAAATAATCTCAAAAGCTGGAAAATGTTTGGATATACATTCTGATTGTGAATGTTTTCAGACTTAAATTGTAACACTAACTTTGAAATAAGTTTACGATCTGTTTCTTCAAGATCTTTTCGAGAGAAAACATCAATTTCTGCAGATAAAGTTTCACTGTCACTACCAAATGCTTCACTTACAGCTGAACAAGCTTCTTTGATAATGTCACTACAAACCCTATTGTTCTTCTTTGAAGTAGTCAGTAATGTTTCTATGTGGCACAGTAAAATCAGATGACTTTTTTAACGCGACTTGATGTTCTCAGAGAGGATGTCTAATAGAGGGTAGTAAAATGTTATTGACCAAAGGTCTTGAGGTGAATCATAATTGGGGTGAACATCTCCGCCAATTACCTGCGTAACGTTCCGCTTGCGTGGAACAGTAGGTCCCTGGAAACTGTGAGTTTCACAAAAGGTAAGTGGTTCAGACCAAAATTTCTTCAATTCAAATACATTTCTATAATCAGCTAAGGAATTTATTGTTCTATTGGCAATATCAACTACTTCATGAACTGATACATCATGATTTTGTATGTATTTCGAAAGAATATTCGTCTTTTCAAACACACGTTTCATGACATTTAATGCGAAAACGAACTCAAACTTACTGATACACATTATGAAACCGTGAGCTTCGCCAATTTTTGGGTCCGTAACTTCAATTTCTTCCAAAGTAAGTACTATGTGTACTAGGTGCTGTTGAACGGACGCAAGCTATCGCACCTGCTGCGGAACGCAAGCTATCGTTCAGTGCTTTGAGAGACAAAGCATTACCTTCCACACTGGCTGCACTAGCTAATTTCTTCACATTTGTAAACACTGCATGGCGTTGGGGATGCTTCAATGAAACAGTACAATTGTTGTGTTGTACTGAAAACATTGCGTACAGAAACAATGCTCTTAGAGGCATCTGCAAGTGCAAGATTTAGAGAATGCATGCAGCAATGTACATACATTATGTGGGGTTGCTTTCTTTCATTCTCGCTACCACTCCTTTGTAAATACCACCCATATAACCTGCTCCGTCGTAATATTGAGCAATTATATTTCGAGGACTGATACCAAATTTTTCGAAAATAGAGGGAAGCGACTTGTACAAAGTTTCACCATCAGTCAAATCTGTTTAAAAAAAAACAAGATTCCTCGCTTTCCAGTTCCTCAGTGACATATCTTATTACAAGAGTTAACTGCTCATGATGTGAAACGTCTAGCGTTTCATTGACAATTATGGACAAATGCTTACTTTTCTTAGCACATTCAAGTATACTGTCTCGCGTTTGATTTGCCATAATTTCCAGCATTTCATTTTGTACATCGTGATGAACATAATTTAAATACTTTTCCCTATCTAATAACATTATTTTCAATAGCACATTATCAGTTGATCTCAACTTTAATAATTCCACATATTTACCTCTGTTAGCTGAACTCTCACTTTCTCTGTGTAGTCTTAGTGCTAAACCTTGCCATGCCAGGAAAAGCGAAGTCTGAAACAGAATTTTCAGATTATCGCGATTTTTATTGACTTCTTCGTGATGTTGGATAGATATCTGACTCTCAACACTTTCCTTGGCTTTTAGTCCCTCGTGCCAACGTTGCAAAGCACTGAGGTGAGATGATGATCTGTTCTAAGGACACTTATCAATTGTTGATAGCGACGCTGGATGTACATCAACAATCGAACTTCCTCCACTGCAATTCTTACATACTCCATAAACCAGTATAAACAACATTAAACTAACCATGAATATGATATTGCTATGCGACAACTCGTTTTTATCACATATCGTACGAAAACAAAATAAGAATTAGAGGGTAGATAGACTTTGAGATGTCAATTTGTTGCTACCTCGGTATAAATTAAAGGAAATACAATTTGGTAACACCAAAGCAAGGCTAGTATAAATGTTTTTTCTATAATTCTATGTTTTAGAGGGTTTAAATGAAATGTTTATTTTTTCTTACAAAAAGTGGGGGGGGGCAACTGTCCCTCCCCACGCCCCCCCCCAATCGCCGCCATTGTTTGTATGAATATTGTGATAGTATTTTTTTCATATTTGTTAATTCAACGTACCAACGAATGCATCTTTTACTTCTCTTCCTTACCTTACCCTCTTCCACATAACTGTTCCATTCTATTATTTTCCTCGCACTTTATTTTCCAAACTTTACCATCAGCTCCTTTCAAGATTTTACGAGTATTACACATAGTTCGTTTGTTTTCGAATACTACGAGAAATGGTGAAACCGAAACATTTTTGCGCGAAAGAGGTTTCCAAATAATGGGAACCGCTTCTTTAGTTGACGCATTCAATGCAATCCCTTTCGTAACCATGTAAGTTAGTGTTTCAGTGTTTCCACATTCGGATAAGTATCCATGGTGCACTAAGGGAAAGAGAAACCCGAAAAAAAATTTCCTGGTCAACCCTTCTCACACTATTTTTAATAAGCAAAAAAAGTGGATATTCCATACTTATTTTAATCTCAAAATGTTACAACCAGATGAGCTCATTGCATACTCGTACCTGCGCATTACGGCATTACCTTCTGGGGTAATTCCGGTCAGAGCATTCAAACTTTCAGAATTCAGAAGAGGATAGTTCGGATAATTTGTAAATCTCACCCCCGAAACTCTTGTAAACCTTTATTCAAGGAATTCAATATCTTAACACTTCCCTGCATTTATATTTATGAAACATTCGTGTTTGTTAAGACCGAATTACTGAAGCACCACCCTTTCTTTATACGAAACAGTCTCGTTCACGAACACAATACTCGCAATAGGAGTAATATTCATCGCCCTAGAGTGTCAACCACTCTTTGCCAAAAAGGACCTTATCATTCGGGAATCGTTCTATATAATTCTTTGCCCAAGAATATAAAAGACATTATAAAATTGAATATCTTCAAATCCGCGGTTAAAAACTACCTCCTGCACCAGTGCTTCTACACTGTAAAAGAATTTATTGATTTTAATAAAAGTTAAATTCGTCTTGTACTTTATCACGCCATTGCTGTAGCACTTTTTAAATAACTTATAACAATTTCAAAAACTATTTTCTTGCATGATTGTGTTGCCGTATGGCTCATATTAATTTAGTTTTATGTGTACTCAACTTTGGCACGGTTGTGTACATTAATT
This sequence comes from Laupala kohalensis, assembly GCA_002313205.1. NCBI lineage: Eukaryota > Metazoa > Arthropoda > Insecta > Orthoptera > Trigonidiidae > Laupala > Laupala kohalensis. The sequence goes on from NNCF01129598.1 coordinate 267,046, forward strand.
CTGTAGCCCCATCCTGGCCCGGGTTTTTCTCCGTTTTTCCTTCGGGTAGAGGCGGATTTATTATACAGGTTCTCTAGGCTTTGTCTAGGGGCGTGTTTATTGTAACAAATCGTGAATTTAGTTGGGGGGGGGGGGGTTCAACTCTTATGATTTTTAAACACTATACTCAGAATAATCTATAGTTCGATAATAATTTGTACATGTAAAATAAATTTGTTCAGTTAAATTACAAACATATTGACATTATATATGCATTATATCTCGCAGCTAACTTTTTATCTTATCTAGGAACTTTTGCTGAAATTTGAATCCGCCTCTGCCTTAGGGCCTTTGATCGGAATTGATGGGATGGTCCCTAGCTTGCTTCCGGAGAGTAAATTAGTTTATTGTCCTCCACGTGGTCATACGCAGTCTGTACTGTTTTTTGACAATAAATTATTATCATAGTGATCAATGTATCAAACACTCTCATGAGTTCTGAAGTTGATTGGTGGAGCACTGAATTTACTCTTTCAAAAACATTGATATATATTTGAAAGTAGGACGTTATTTGAACCACCGAACCGCACGTATTTTGGTCCTAGTTTGTTTCCACGAATTGAATGGAGACAGCTCGACACTATCCATTGTTAAGATGTATCTTCCATTGCTTCAACCACGATAAACATTAGTCAATGCCGAAGCTCGGAGAAGAAATGCAAGAGTTTCTTGCATAGTGCCAAGCACACGATAACCTCTAAATTATCCTCGCGTGCATCAGGAAAATCAGGAGAGTGTTCCTTGATCTTCTTACTAACAGTGAGTGACGAGTTAATGTTGAAGTGTTAGTGCAAAAATTCTTTAGCGCGGTTCGTGGAAACGTATGAACGATTTAGATGACATTCAATGACTCTGGAATTAAAAAGCATAAATGAAAGGGACTCGTAACTGAAATTACGTGAAAAATGTAGTTGCCGACGTAAAACGAAGAATATGGCAGCTGAAAGTAATTGATGTTGCAGGTAAAATGTTTTGAAAATCGTTACGTTTTTGTTACTAGGGACTGAAGTGATTTTTAAAATCGGTTTAAATCTCGGTTTAAGACTAATGAACAACATTAATATGCCATGTCATGTAGATTAAACAGTGTATAGTGAAATTCTTGCATAGTTTAACATTTGTCTAACAGTTTAGTTAAAACCGATCATCAAACTTTTCATGTACCTTATTTGTGTGTTTTAACGATGGCTCAACACCTTTTAGTGATCAGACGTTTTTAAAAATGGAAATTGGTGTTCCGAAAGACCGCGATTATTGAATCATCAAAGTTCTGATGGAGATGTCAATATGAAAATCAATAGCAACACCTGATTATATTAAGTAAGGTCTGTTATTATATTAACAATAGCTATTTATATACAATATTGAAATTGCTGGCGATTGTGGGGCAACGCATTGAATGATTTTGCATCTTCTTTCAATTAAGTTTCACGCATTGCTCTCGTGAATGAAAATTCATAATATTCAATGATGAGTAAAATTACGAATATCTGCATTGTAATAACGTTCAAATACTTTTTCAAGACATTTTCGTTACATTCTACTAGTTTTCTAGATGACAATGACATTTTCATTTTTTTAAATTGAAAAATGTTGTTTCTGGTGATGGTATTTCATACAAATCTTCAAATTTCTCCTATACATATAGATTTTAACCACAGACACAATCCCTATTTTTCGTGTAACGTGAAATAAAATTGCTTTCAATGAAATTCCTATCGCTACGCCAGTAGAAGGCCAACAATTATGCAGTTGGATGACGCACTGTATTTAGTTGAACGAAACATGGTTTAGTGTTGAATTAGTTTCAAAATATTGCGAAAACATTTTTCGTGTTGGGTAGATTTCGATTTCACTAGCAAATCACCCACCCATACTTCACTTTAATTAAGACATCTTCAGGAAAGTCCACTTTCAAATAATGGAGCACATAATCACAGATCAGTTATGTTTTCTCATAAACATTTTCGATAAATAGGATTTTTCGAAACACTTTCTTAAAGCGTTTTGTAGTTGATCCAAAAATAGATTCTTTCAGATATACTGAAGTTTATAGTAGAAGCACAGTATACCGGTGAAATCTAACATAGAATCTCAACGCAGTTTCAAACTGGTTGAGGTAAAAGGTAATATAGTTACGTTTGGTATCATTTTCATTATTTTCGGGCAGATTTAAGATATTCTTGAAAAAAACCTAATTTTTTGCCTATTTCTAAGGTTCAACCTCTGACTGTCACAAATCAATTCTTGGTATGAGCTCTGCGACAAGTCGTATGATAACAAGGGTCAGCGGCAGGTCATTTGCTTGCGTCTCACGGGCGAACCCAAAGTAAACAGAATCGGACGAATAGTGCGGTAGTGATTGAGGTGCACCAACTACTCACAATATTGCAGAGTAATTCAATACTTCGCGCTCCTTATATTTAGGAGTAATAGTTGTACAATGTGTTATATATTTTTCACAAAAATTCCTTCCAGAGTTTCTAATCATAGGAATGAATTGAAGATAGATTCTTAGAACAGGGAGTTTTATGATTTCCGCACAAACATCAGTTCTTTGTCATTTGAAATTATATATTTTTTCTTCACTGTTCATCGGGGAAGCATTGAAATTATACAAAAAACACGCAAGTTCAGACAGAACCATATATTATTTAATTGTATTCATAGAATTGTGAAAAAATATTACCTTACGAGGATCTCTATAAAGGTATTTTGAGATAATCACTTCGTTGTAAGAAGAAAGGTGACGATGAATATCCGGAAGCACGACGATTGCAGAAATAGAGAGCGCAATTACATGTCATTTTATGGGATTGCGTCGTCACCGCTATAATAAAGAAATAAACCCATTAAAAATGAAAGGTTAAACATTAATTATGACTTTGCACTGGTCAGAGCAGTTTGAACTTGTGACGTAAGAACCCGAACACTTCCGCGCATTCGAGGAAAGAGGAGGCAACTCGCTCTTTTAACGAAATGATGAATAAATGGGAGATGTTTTCGATGTCGGAAATGGGATAATCAAAAATGTGTTTGACTACTACACCGTTTTCCTCACTCTTCTTTCATTTCCTTATAAGTTGCATCAGAGAAATATAGAAGAAAATTTCAACAGGCGGTAATATGTAGGTATAGATCTACGATATTTTTACTTTACCTCATGTTTCACGATAAGTGCTTTAGTCCGACAACACTCGTGACTCCTGCTAACGCTGACGGACTGGTGTAGCCCGGGATGCGCTCGACTGGAAGCACATCTGGCGCCCCCTGCAAGTATGCAAAACCCGCAAACATGTTTTATAGTACGCATACTTTTTTTTAATTATTAAGTCCTTCTTCACAGATTTATTCTTACAAAGACAGTTTATTTATTTATTTATTTGTTCATTCATTCATTCATTCATTCATTCATTGGTATGTATGTTACCAATAAATACAAGTGAAAATAATTACACTAGGTATTCATTTAATGAAATTTACAATTAGAAGTAATATGAAATTGTTAAATGGTAGATCTAAAACGTACTTTACCTCAAGGAAAGAATAATGCAAATTAAATCCACACAGAAAAAACAACTTATAGATTTCAAAATTACCATCCTGGAGAACCTTCTATTTATATAATTTTATAATTACTGTGACTCCCGTCTCACAGAAACGTAAATGTATTGCATCTATAATTTTAAAACAGCTATATTGTAAAACAGCTGTAAATATTAACGTCTGTTGTCACGAGATATGTTATTCATTGATTCACTGACTTTTATGAAGGAAAACGAACAGATGATTTATATTCATAACAGCACTATGGTTTCATTAACTTTCATTGGTTCAATGACTTTAAAATCGACGTTCTCCACGCATAAAATTGCATTAAAATTACAATTTTTTTCTACGTTCTTTTCTCATCATTGCTATTTCATCTATTTTCTTGTCTGGAGTGACGTTTTACATCACTAAATAACAAATTAAAAATTAACTCTGTTTGCAAATTGAAAGATGACGTTAATCTACTCTTGACAACTTTATGTTTAGTATTTTATCTGTAAATTTAGGTACAAGGAAAAGTTAATACAAACTTAAGGCTATTTAAGGTCGTTCTACCGACAGAGAACTAATTATTTTAAACGTCTTAAATTTTGTACATGGATACAATAATACATGCTCATGTCAATTCTAGGTTTCAAAACACACATTGCTGGCAATTTAAGAAAGATTAAATATACGTACGATATACATAGTCTTTAATGAGAAAACAAATTATTATCGAAAATAAATTACTTTCCGAAAATTTTAAAGGACTAATTTTTTTAAACAATATCGTCGAGTCTATATTAATCTTTAAAATAATTTGTGATAGAGACAACCAGGTACTCTGAAAATATATTTGACTTCTTGCGGTGTCTTGTTCGCTGTGTTAGATTCGGAGAGCTACCTGCCATTGTCTTCGCCGTCATGAGGATTCCTTGGCAACACTGCTCTCGTTACTCTCGGTACTCGACGTTCCATGACGAGTACTACTACTACCTACGACGGTATACTTCGTTTTCACAAATATAAAATTCTTAACAAAAATATTTTCTTTTCTTTTGAGAACTATCTGCCATTTCTTGCAAAAATGATCTACTAATGACACCACACACATCGAAGGAAGGAATTGATAGTTTGAACATTCTTTATTACTTCACTCCAAACCTGATACACGCTCGTGAGTTCACGACTTTGCAGGGGTCAGCGTACAAGGGATGTGGACATGAGTAAAGCGAAGTTGCCAAATAATCTTATTGGCAGGTCATGCTACTTACGAAGAGACAAGTGGGGTCTCATATTATTGTACAATATCTATAAATACCTATTTGCTACAAATTAGATCGTTATAACTTGTCATTATTATTCATAAAACTATCGTGCAAAGCAAAGTAAATATCAACAAAAAATATAATTTTCAACGGTTTTACTAACATTATCGAACAGTATCTACATTACTAACATTATCGAACCTTAAGGTGGGACCAGCACTCCAAATTAGTCAAATCACTGAGATGTATAATTGTTTCCTTTATTTTTATTCTAATTGTTATAAAACACAATATGAATAATATGTTGGTCTTATTTTGTTAATAAGTGTTTTCTCAATAAGACGTGATGTATTTCTACATCAATCATAACTGCAATTATTTCATTTAAATGGCCGGTGAGGTTTGCTTTTCGAGTTGAAATAACAATAAATACACGTTACTCTGTTTATTTATGTCGATTTAAGATATTTTAGTGATTTAATTCTACTTACGCTAGTACTTAAAGGTACGTAAATATCACAGATTGAAATAATTCAAAATTAACATGAAGGTACGCTCTCCTACGCGGGACAGAGTCAACATGATCTCTCTCTTCTTTTGATGGTAAACCACCATCATCAGTCTTCACAGACTTCGTTTAGCTAAGGTACTTCTTGTTTGTTTTTCTCATTACTGTCCTATATTGACGAGTCTTTCATACTGACCTTTTCCACAGGCACTGACTGACGTCGGTCAATTTTGAATCATTTAGAAATGCTACGACACGGGCAGTAAATATATATTCTACGATTTCATGGAATGTTTTAGAATCCAGCCAGGATCAGATTTTCAAAACTCCTTGGTTGAGAATAAAAAATATAGGTTTCTCAGTCTTTGGGAACATGTAAAATCGACTAGATAAATAATATTTAAATAAGACCAAATTCTCACGTTTCCCAAGACTTCTTTGCAGAAAATTTGCTGTCATCCAAAAAGTGACTTAACCGCTTGAGAAACCACGAAAGGCGTATTTATAGACAAAGAACCGAAAACGTTGAAAACCGCAGTTCTTGATCGTCATCGTCACCCTGCGCGACACATCCCCACCATATCTTCCAAAGCGGCATCACAGGACAGACACCACGACCGTCGAGGCGACAGCAGGTCGGCAAGACGTTTCCCGCCGTTCATTCAATATATGTGCAACCAAAGGAGAAGTTAATTCAACTACTATTCGAGAAGCACCCGTAACCTTCCAAAGCTACGAAAACCTTGATTGCAAACCAAGAAATTTTTACTCCAAACCTTTCACATTGCAAAGAACATTTGTTCAAAACGAAAGTTGAGATAACAAAACGTCGGAATCGTGCAAAGGAAGCACCATTTTAACATTTTCTCCTCGAGACCCTTTCACTGAATACGTAACAAACTCGAAACTAGAGGCGAACTCAATTTTGACCGTTGATACGAGAATGTGATACTGTGCGTTTCGCCCACTGTTTCGGCCGCTCTCAAGCGCAGGCGCGGTGTTCCCCTCGCTCTGTGGTGCCACCACCGCCACCTCCATCGCCATCGCCACCACCCCCGTCACCGCCGCGCCGCGAAAGCTGGCCTCGTCGTCGATGACGTGGGCGCGCCGCCAAAGCACACGGAGAGCTTTTCCAACGGTGTAGTCGTCAGCACGAGTGGGAGGGCAGCAGGGGGAGGTGAGGATAGCAGCAGGAGGAGGGATAGAGCAGGATCTCTCTTGTTTTGCGAAGTACTCTGTGACTCACGCCGCCGCCGCGATAGCCAAACCTATCTATGACGCAGGACAGGCGAAGCTACTGGGAAACGATTTTGGTTGGGGAATATAACCTCGAGTCCTAAAGCGGTAACCACTGTGTTTGGAAATACCACTAACGTACTTGATTACATGATTCTACTTTTGCTGTTCTCGTGCTTTTTGCCGTTGAGCTAGAACTCAGTAAAAACTCCTTTCAAACCATTTAGTATCAGCAAACAGAAGCCGTTTATTACGTGATGCAATTTTTGTGTTCATATTTTGCTATGTAAGTTAGCTTCATTGGATAACGACCCAAAGCTTTTGGAAAGCTTCCAAAACTGGTCGTAATGGATCCAGAAGAGAATTATCGTACAGTGAGCTGTCTTAAAATTTGTAGAATTGTACACATCAACTTGTTTCATTATTGTTTAAACAAGTTACTAATGTTATTGTCATGTCTTTAGACACTATGTTTTGTCTGAAACCATTGTGTATCTTTTGAACTACGACATAAGTGGTTCATATCGACGTTTGTACACTACAGCTAACAACATTAATAAATGCTCCCCACACATTTTCTGGAAAAGTTCAAATTATTTGTTCAAAATATATCGCTTGTTGTACAATGGAGAGAAAGGCAAGTAACATCGTTCTAGATGGAAGGTGACGACTCTATACGATGAAATTTCTAACTTTTAATTCAGCAATTTGGAATAATCCTTCAAACGTATAAAAGAAGACACTGACTTTCACGAGCATTCTCCATTAACACGAATTATAAGCTTTAATCTCAGACTGCCATTTGTTTCATACAACTTGATTCTGGAACTAAATTTTACTATATAATCATTATATATAATACTAATAAATAAGTTTCAATTATATAAATTTACTTTGTCATTCATAACATAACTATGTAATCGATAGTGAAAATGTGTACAGTAGAAAGAGGTGAAGTGATATTATCTTGTGAAATAAATTTCACAAAATCATCCAATTATATAGATCTACCGTGTAACAATTGAAGAGCGATCCATTATTTTTAATGAATTCAACGTACAAAATGCTATAAATAAACTTGTAATAACACGTGAATGGGGTTGCGGATTCTCAACACAATCTCAGTTCAACTTATAAAGAGATAAACATCTAAAACATTCAAAATCTAATGATAGAACCAGCATAAGCATTATCTCCCAATACGGGTTAGTTGAATGTTTATCAGAACGTCAACCAGTATTCTGGGAAAGAAGAAATGGAGTGTATTTTCATTCAGTTACTTACCTTAAGGCACGTTTCAAATAGAAGCAGAGAAAAAATAAAGACGAATTTGCCTAGATCATTCAATATATCACCATAGATAGATTCAAAGGTTCAATACTGAATGAACGGAGAGGTGTCGCCAGTTTTCCACGCCTTTTATGATACCGTTCGCAAAGGCAAAGTATCACATCTAATATTTCATTAAATTTATATTAATTCTTTGAATTTCGAAAAAGTGTTAACTTGTATTGTTATATTGAAAGAAACACTAGAGAATCATATTTTTCTACAATCCACGTATTAAGATATTTGGGTGTCATTCAACCTGGACACAAACAAACATCCACTACTTTCAAACCAATATCCGTTTCAGTTCAGGGATAACTCGAGATATATACTGTCAGATAACTACGAACATCCGCAATTTTCACGCGAAATCGCGAAAGAACTTTTTTCAGAGGACAAGCTCGTTTTCCAAAGATGTCAGAACGATGAGGGACGTCCATTTTGATGTGAACTCGAGTTTCTGTATTACAAAAGTAAAGAAAATATTCAATAATGGAGCTTTTTTTAGAAGTGTCCGAGCCCTACGTACAGAATTGAAGATTACTATCAGTTATAATATAGGTCTGTTGCTAACTTAGCTCCTTCATATATACGTGTCTCATTATAACAATTCCCAAGGTAATGAGAGATGTTTGTGAAGTATCTCATTATTCTTTTTCTTCAAATGTAATCTTCCGGTTGCGCAGTCATCGTAAATAAAAGTTTATTTGTAGAGAACTGGTTTATCTTTTATCCCTCAAAACACCCAACATGTGGCCTCAGAAACAAAGAAAGGCGAAGGAAGCCTCACCCGGCGTACGCACGCCACACGAAAGCCGGTCTTCTCCTTTGTCCAATCCTCCCGGCAGTCGCACTACTTTCTACACGGGTCGCCGCTTTCGACACCCCTGGCCAAATACGCTTCAACGAGCACACCAGCTGCCAGCGCCCCACTACCTCCCCCGCGCTCACAGCTACCACAGCCGGCCCCCACCCTCCGCCCTCTGTGAGGTCCCCCGCCCCTTCCCCTCGAGCCCTGGGGCGGAGGGAGCGCCGTAAAAAGTGGGACTCGGGGATCCGCGGATGGGTCTGATCCTCCGGCGCACAGGACCTCGGGAGACACGCTATGGTGCTTCGACGGCGACACGCGATGAGAGAGTATTTGACGAAATCTGCACGTCAATGTACTGCAATTGCAGCATACGATATAAGGTCTACAGCAGGAAACTTTGTCGTTGGGACGAACTTCTCGCGGGGTGGGGNGGGGGGGGGGCTCGGAATCAGCAGTTTTACCAAAAATACGTTCGGTACGATCATCCAATATCCGAATCGATTTTGGAGAAGAAATAATGAACTTATATGTGTACAACGAAATAATTTGCAAAGTGAATGTTTCTCATAAAAAAGGGCGCGTACCGTATTCTATTACATTCAAACCATATCAATTTTATTTGCCGTTTCTGAACTACACTGTAAGTAGATATATTCATTGTTTTTATTAATCTATCATTCAGAATAATCAAAAGAAAGTTGCATACTGTTCTTGCAGTGGTTGTATTTGACGTACAGTAACCCACACAGCACTCTTTCATTCTATTTCATTAATAAATATCACATTTTTTCCTTTTCATGTCTGTTTTCCCTTAATTCCTCATATGTAAATGCGATCATCCGAATTTCTGCACTTACGCATTGATTCGGTCCCCAATTAATTCGAATAGTTTTTTCTGTACTTTTTTAAAATTAATAAGTGAATTAATAAAAGTCCAGATCGACAATAATACAGGTACCGATGGAGAATTTGTCAACAGGAACAATAATCGATTCACTTTTCAGTTCTGCTGGAAATGTCTCGTAATACGTTAGCCTTCGATTTTCGAATACAATAACAAGTTGGCAGGTCGATACTAGAGAATAAACGTATTAATTTGAGACGGGAAAAATTTGTAACATGAAGTAATAGTCAAGATTTCTTTTCTGCAATTCGAAAGTGCATGGAAATGACTCCTACGTAGAATTTCAGGTCGTCTAAGTGAGAATGAGGGACGCAGTTCGTTTCTCACGGATCCAGACTCTTTAGTCCCGACACAACAGCTCAGCACGAAGGAGAGCGGATTCCACATGATGGTGGAGTGGAAAAACATTCGAAAACTGTCATTCAGTCAAGAATAATTTACAGGATTCCTGATCAGATTACTTTTTTGAAGTGTGGCATCCGCTTCTGGTATTATGAATATACTGGGACCCACAAGGCAAATCCAGCAGCAGACTACTGCCCAGGAGAGTCATATCAAATTTTCGTTGAGGGAGGGGGAACACGAAACACAATAGGGTTTTCTAGATGTTATGATCTTTTAGTATTATCAGATGGCATAAAGCCTAGAAACTAATTTCACAAAAGAATTCGCGTTTATATATAACTAGCATTTCATATAATTTCCATGTCTTAATTTCACTTGATATACATATATATCTAACTAACCCTAATTTTAAAGAACCATTTTAATTTTCTTGTAACGAAATAACAGAGTTGATTCCTACGCAGGCATGNATTTTAATTTTCTTGTAACGAAATAACAGAGTTGATTCCTACGCAGGCATGCAGACACCACTCTCTCCATACAAGTCAAAACGTACAACACACAACTTAATTAACAGTTTTTCATGAAACCCCGGACGAAACACAAATAGACATATTTGAGTATAATTTCGCACCATAAGCTTACCGAATATCACGAAATACTTTTTCATTTTTATCTCTTAGGAGTACAGTAAAATCATAAAATGATGACTAGTCTTTGACTCACGTATGCGACAATTTTGCTTGAAGGATTGTGAAAATAAATTGGCCACCCGAGTCCTCTTTCATTTCACGGCAGGGAACATATAAAAATAGTATTGCTTTCTGTGCAATTCCACGGTGTCGATGTCTCAGAGTAGATATTATGCAAGGATGGACATGGTAATAGATTGTTGGTGAAGACAAATCTTATAGAGGAAATGCGCATGTTAAGTCTATCATTTTTAATCGAACCAGATCGCTGTTTTGATGCTTAGCAATCTTAAAAAGTAATGATTCGTCGTATCTCATTCATATATTTGTGTGAAATAGATTATTCGTGATACAGATACAATATATGTTTTATTTCATTGAGAATATTACTCGACTTTCAAATCATGTGGGCATTTTGTAATTTACTCGACAAATTTCGTCGTTCCGGTAAGTTGAAAGAAATATTTTTAAATCCTGGATTTGTTTTACATTCACATCTTTCTGAAATTTCATTCTTAGTAAGGTGCACTTCATTTTTTTCGACAGTAAGTCGTGATTATATGCGAAAGCGCATTTGAACAACATGGCCCAAGTTACATGAAAAATCTTAAATATTTCTAGAATCTGCCAAAATACTAACATGCAAGCTAACTCTCATATATGTAATTTTGTGAAGTAGCAATCACGGTTCTCCAGAAATACTTTCTTGACTACTTGCAATTTCTTTCAATTTTACTCAGTTTCACCAAAAGTTGCACGTACCTCCATGTATCCATAGAAAACAGTCAATAAGAACTCGTAAACATTCAGTTTCCGAAGGTGAGATTACATGACTGATAAAATATTAAGGGAATAATTTTCGCATATTTTTGCACGCCACTAGCCCAACACAATTTCCAAAGTTTTATACAACTTTTTTCTTTAAACTGTCCAATGGGTAAATATCAATACTTCGCACCTACCTCGCCACAAGAAGACTCAACAACAAAGGCAGACATACTACGTCATTTTCCTCTGAGTAATGGCCAAGTAATCTTACAATTAACTATTTCAGGTATAATGAAACTTTATCTACAATGTGCAGCTATAATGTACGTACAAAATAGTGGCCGGGAATGCAAATGGACAGTCCCAGCACAAAAACGAACTAGAATTTTATTTGTATAGCTCGGACATCGAAATTATGTTGATCTCGGAAACTCACTTCACTGACAAAAGTTACCTCCATATTAAAGGATATAACATATTTAGCACGAACCATCCATACGGTACAGCTCACGGTGGAAGCTCCATACTCGTACGCCAAAATGTGCGTCATCATGGTTATTCGCATTATCATGAAAACTTTCTACAAGCTACGTCAATCTACGACGAATTTGGTATCCTCACCGTTTCATCAATATATTGCCCACCAAAACATTCACTAAAAAAACACAATTCGAGCGTTTTTTCTCCACCCTTGGACCACGATTCATCGCGGGCGGTGACTACAATGCGAAACCCCACTACTGGGGTTCAACACTTATAAATCCTAAAGGTAGAGAACTATACAAAACAGTAATACGTCAGCGCCTGTCAACGTCCTCAATTAGCAAACCAACCTACTGGACCACAGACCCAAGGAAATCTCCTGACACCCTTGACGTTTTCTAAGGAAAAGATCTCTGTCAAAGTTTCATTGAAATCTTCTCACCCTTTGATCTATCTTCGGACCACTTTCCAATAATCTTACTTATCAGCTCGACCATAATAAATCGTACCAATGTACAATTTCTCTGCAACCGCAAAACAGACTGGAACAAATTCAATTTTCTAGTGCAGAAAACAGTTAGGTCTAATCTTCCTCTGAAAACGTCCTTTGTCATCGACAAAGCTATTAAATACTTTACCAACACTGCAGCAATATACTCAACGCCCATTGAGGAGAGAGTAAAACTCAACCAAACCGTACCACCTGAGATTCGTAGTATTCAACGTCATAAACGTAAATTAAAGAAAAAATGGCAACGTACTCACAGCCCCGCCGACAAACGCATCCTTAACAATGCATCCCAAAAGCTCAAGCGTCTTCTACGAGAAATCAGAAACGCTACTTTCCGAAGAAAAATAGAATCATTAACTGCAATTGAGGCCACAGACTATTCACTATGGAAAGTAACCAAACATACGAAAAGACCACAGCAATCTATATCTCCAATCAGGAAACAAGATGTAAGCTGGGCCAAAAGTAACCAAGAAAAGGTAGCTACATTTGCAGAGCATTTCTCATAAGTCATTCAACCGGCTCCTTCAGATATAACATACGATGTGGAGTCTACTATTCAAAATTTTCTGGATGTACCCTTGCAGATGGCGAATCAAATCCGTTCATTCAAGTCTAAAGAAGTCCGAAAGGAACTCCAGAAACATCACCCACGTAAATCCTCTGGCTACGACCTACTCACGGGTATGATCTTCAAAAACTTACCAATGAAAGCCATAGCCCTAATTACTTCAATATTTAATGCAATTTGAGGATTGGATGGAAGATAGCTCAGATTGTGCTGATCCAGAAGCCAGGGAAACCAACCAACGAAGTAACATCATACGGACCAATAAGTCTCCTAAAAAGTGTTTAAAAACCTCTCAAAAGTGTTTTAAAACCTTTTTTACAACGTCTCTACCCAATCTTGCTCACACAAGATATTATCCCCACCCACTTGTTCGGATTTAGAAAAAATAACATTCCAGAATAGGACAGGTGCACAGAGCTGTGGAGATAATCCAAAATTCCCTAGAAAACAAACTTTATTGTAATGCGGTATTTTTGGACGTCAGTCAAGCGTTTGACAAAGTCTGGAACATAGGGCTTTTATACAAAATTAAGAAATGACTACCATATCTGTTTGATGTCTTTCTAAAATCCTACCTTTCTACTAGGTTATTTCAGGTAAAGTTCAATCAGGAACAATCTGAACTCCCATTAAATCAGGAGTACCTCAAAGAAGCGTCCAGGGACCCATCCTTTATCTTCTCTACACCGCTGATCTACCGTCATTCGAAAAGGTATCGACTGCCACTTTCGCCGATGACACTGCCATCCTCGTGGTTCAAGAAGATCCGAAGGAAGTCTCCAAAATCCTACAAGAGCACTTGGACAACTTAATAGACTGGTTCCGAAAATGGCGCTTCAAAATAAACGAAGCCAAATCTATCCAAACCACATTCACCCTCGATAGCGAAACGTCCTCGGAAATCGTACTCGCCAATAAACCAATTCCTCAAAGTGACACAGTTAAGTTCCTAGGAATTACTCTAGACAGACGACTTAACTGGAAGATCACATTATGAAAATACCGAATCATTTAGATACAAAATTCAAAACTATGTACTGGTTACTAGGTCAAAAATTAGCACTTTTACTCCATAACAAGTTAGTGATATACAAAGCAATACGTACATCAATATGGTTCTATGGAATAAAACTGTGGGGAATTACCTCCACCTCTAACATTGAAATCCTACAAAGATTCCAGTCGAAAACTCGACGCATTGTCGCCGACGCACCATGGTACATCACAAATGCAACTCTCCACAAGGACTTGCGCAACCGAACAGTAAAGCAAAAAATTGCAAGATACAGCTTCAATTATTTAAACAGACTTAACATACACCTCAATTATCTCGCCATGAATCTGCTTGACAATAGTGACCATAGAAGACGCCTGAAACGCCACCATCCTTTAGATTTTAACTACATATTTTTATTTCAAATGTTAATTTTTTTTCTCAATTTTCATTTGAAGTAACACTGCTGAGTGTCTACTTTATACTTATATACTTTTACTTTTTATTGTTACTCCTTGTGCAATATTTGCCTAATGTTCAATTTGCAAGAGCAAATTGCAAATAAAGATTTATGAACTTAAAATAAATATTTTTAAGGATTCCTTCATTTTTTGTTTTTATTTCTGGCATGTCGAAAAGTCAGACTCAGATTTAGGAGACTGGAGAGATGTTTTATACCTTTCCAATTAAAAAGACAATGCTAGGCACCACTGGAATCGCCCTGATCCATTTGAATGACCGCATCAGATGTTACAGCGTTGTCAGCAAATAAGAGGATTTTTTCCGAACCGCATTTTTGATGGTAGTAATTTTGTAATATTGAGGAGGGAAGAGAGACCCCACCCTCAATTACATGAAAGTCCGAAATTCATAAATTGTTTCTAGTTTTGGAAGAATCTGGGTATAGATAAGAGGAAATAATGTAGAAAACGCATTGTACTTCTGATTTTATGAGATTAATAAGAAAATGTGAGTAATTATCTCCTCTTCGAGTAGTTCTAGTAATAGAGGTTCAGTGAAAGCAACCACTGTGAACTAGCATTGCTATTTTCCTCAGGCTAATTATGCATGAAGTTCCTATTTCTTCCCGGTCATAAAAATGACGATATAATCACCGCAATTCATGAGAAAAAATATCTGAGACAATAAGTGTCCACGTAGTCGGTATTGTACCTCTTTGAAACAACACACGCCAAAATATGTCTTCTCAAGCGCAAAACACCCTCGAAGTCTGGGAAAGAAACCAAGATTTGAAAATAGCTCTTTGTGTAGAAACACATCACTGAGAACTGTGCTTGGAAGAATAAAGCAGTTCTCCCGTAAGCCGAGAAGATAATGCAGAGTGATTCAAGATAGCATTACTCTAGAATCCAGGAGAGAGCATCGGAACAATGTAACGGCTTACGAAAGCAGGCGAAGACAAGAAACCTTTCATTAATGCCACACTTATTGAATTAGAAATTCTCTCAATGTTCGGCACAATTTTAAAAACTGACCAAGTTTTGCAACCATGATCACCCCAGAGGTTGTATGTGAAGGTACCCTGCGCAATAGTAGTACTGGGATTGAACTACCTTCCTCGGAGGTAGTACGCGCGCCCATTATAAGCTTAGATTTCCCTACTTATCTGGAAAATTTTGTTTCATAATTAACAGTAGCAATAAAACAATACTTTATCAAATATCGTGAAGAATGTGGTCAGAAGCTTCTTACTTTGCTTATATCTTCTTTCTTGTCCGATTATACAGGACGTGTAACATTTTCTGAGTCCCGAAGGAAAATCAACTCACAGTTTGACCATCGTCGATGTGTGCGAACGATCATTTTCCTCACAGCACCAGCATAAACATGACACACGTTTTGTTTTTTTTTCTTTCGAAAAAGTGAAAAAAAAAGATTTATTCTCGTATACGAAGTATGCTTCAATAACTAAATTCTCTAAACTACATATCGAAATTCTCATTACTTCTTATACAGCATCGAAAAGAGCGAAGCTGACGTCAAATAATATCAACAGTTGTCAGTGATCAAATTGTCTTAAGAGAAATGATCCATTCAATCAGAATTAACGTCAAAACAACTCAGGAACGGTTAATTAATCAGACTCAATGAGCAACGTCGCGACGTTCTTAGCACTCATTGCCATCCAGAATTCACTCAATTTTAAATTGTTCTTCTTTCCCCACTAATTCTTTCAAGTTCATTGGTACAGGTTAGATAGTAGATAGGAGTAACTAAGCAGGATGGCTTTGAAACCGGTCTTCGTCTATCTAAATCCACCAAATATAGTAATGTATAGCACCCTAAGATGCTAGACCAATTAACGGTCTCCTCAACTTTAAAGTTGTTGCATGTCTCTTCGAAATTTAATAATGGCGAGAGGCGGATCCAGGATTTCATTGTGGGAGGGGCTCATAAAGAAAATTTTTTCCTATCATTCATGAATCGAAAAAAATTGCATTATACATTTTATAAGAACACCAATAAAACATTTCCATTATTAATTTATTGTAGTAATGAAGTATTAAATTACAAATTATTTCGTTCTTTTATTTACGATTTACAGGGTTCTTGTAGTGGGGCTTTAGGGCTTGTCATTAGAGCCCGTGATTTACAGTTTTTCGATTATCTTTCTATTGTAAATCTTTTGTATTCTTATCTAATCTTATCTAATAAGTCTAATAAGATAAGTGACTCGGAATCTCGCAGCAATGCGAGTCTACTACAAACAATGAAATATCGCAGCGATATGCTCATGTTACAATGTTAGAGTGGAATCTATAAAAGCAAAGTAAGTCATATGTTTGTCCTATGAAGTCGTTATTTTACACAGATTTTACTAGTTCTTGTTGTTTTCAATGGACATACTAAATGTTATTTGTAGTAAAAAAAATATCCTCCCAAAAAAAAAGGTTTTTTGGGAGGACCACGTGCCCCCTGTGCGCCCCTCCCCCCTTGGATCCGCCACTGATAATGCAGATATAGAGAATTTACTACTTGGTCTTGGGGCTCCGAGTACATCATGTTCACTGCAGTTTATTTGTTCACGATCTTCATACGATCACGGTACTTGCCTTGTTAAGCCTTTCTCAAAATAAATATGGAGTTTCCATTCTTCATGCTTCTTTTGGCCTTAGTGTTCGTTTGTTTCTGTGGAGAAATAGTTGCATATCCTCCTAAATTATAACACAATGATGTATTAGATTTTATTACAAACTGAAATATTTTAAATAATAGTCCGTTCAAATTAAGTTAGCGTTCATTTGGATATAATGAATGATCGATCAAAGTATAAAAAATGCAGTCTTTTCATTTCATGAATCAATTTAGTCAAACCAAATTATCCCAAAGTAAAGTTGAAAAGAAATATTTCATTGCAAATACTAATTTTAGATCGATCATTCTGTATTGTTCCTCAATACAAATTCACAAACCAAACAAAATATTTTCTTAATGGAGACCACAAACTAATAAATATCAAGATGTTTTTCTCCTTCAATTCACTGTTTCTATCTTTTAGTTAATAATGATTTCGTTCATCAAGGAGAAGTATACATTGGTTGCAGCTTTCATAGAAAGTTCGTCTGAAAGAAACGTACACCACAGGACGCGTGAGAATCTTGGCTTACACAAGAAAGTTAATTTGTTTCGAAGTCGTAAAGCGGGAACAATTTACACAATAATGGAATAAAGCTTTCTGAAGCAATTGTTCGCTCCGCGCAGACTGCATTCACATTTTATAGGTCTTGCTCGGGCAATTGACGGTCAGTAAGTACTCTTATGGAGCAAACGCATATCCACGGGTCTTTCGTTCGTAAGCCAGTGAGATCGAACGAAACAGGCCTGGACCTCCACCACGTAAGGAAACGATTTCGACGGGCAAGAGAGCCATTTCTCTCAAAAAACTGTTCACCTCCAAGGGCCATACGGTACGCATGAGAAATCGATACTGAGATATTGATACGATACCATACGTCACACGTTCATAAACACAAATGACTCGCAAAAGTTAGGATGAAATAGTGCAGAATTAAAGCAGTAAAATATAACGCTAAAACGCACCACTCACTTGGATACGTCATGGAATTTATGTAAAAGAAACTTCTTCGCCTGCTTTGTCTCTACAAACTACACCTCTTGCCGATGGAAGTTTAAAATTAATCCAATCCTTCCGAATCAAATTTCATGATTTCGGAATATCGTAACGTCATTTTTTAAGAATATAATCATAAAATGCTTTATTATTGTGCAGTATTATGTTAAATTATTCTCAAGTGTTACAAAGAATATGATGGTTACGAGCACACACTTCCAACCAACTAAAATGAGTTAGTCCTCTTTCCAAACCCACGAATGTCTTTAGAATATTGCAACCCCCACTCTCCGTAAATAAGACGGAAACATATTATTTCCATTCGATTTGTCACAACTTGGAATAATAATATTCTTTCTTGTGATGTGGAGAGTTAATGTTTTGTACACTCAGAATATTCGAGCTTTTTTCTCGACGAAGTATCGACAGATCAAATGAGTTTCATTTATTCAATACACCTATCAATGTTACCAGAAATTTATTATTCTTAATTCACACATTTGTTAAGTTTTTCCTCTACATTTTGTATGTCCTTATATATCGATAGGTGTCACTTTCGTCATTCATGAGCACATCTACATCTAACAATATAAATAGACAAATTCCCGAAGTGTTGTCACCTAATTTATTTTTACTGATATCCATTGTCACGACGTTCATGTTATTTTCATCAGTTTTCGGCAATGGAAAAGAAACCATTATTTATTGAAAGGTAGGCGTGTGCGTGGATCAAATTAATATGATGCAAGACGATTGTAAAAGCACAATTCGAAAAACATATCGTCAATTTAAAATAAAACAACATTCTTACTCATCTTCTAATTTTATAGTTGCAACTAAAAAGAGTTTTATGAATAAATTAACGTGGAAATATCACATTTACGCTCCAGAAGTACAACACTAAATTGTTGATAGTTATCCGTTAGTAAAATTGCATTTACGGCCATCAAATGTCCACTGGAGTCTCTCTCCTATCCATGTATTTCACAGAGAGCTGGAGTGAGAACACGGCTGGCTGCACCGGGGCCAGGCTACCACGCGCAACCAGCTGACTCGAAAACCCGTTCCCCTCCGGTGGTCGGGCCACCCCTCGGCGCTGTTGCCACATAGCTCACCTCCTCTCCCATCGAGCCAAAACAAAGCAGAACGGTCTCTTCCGTACGTCGCAGCTTTCTGGCTATGAAAATCGACAGATTTTCCACGAACAGTTGACGACATTTTAACCAAAGATACAATTCTTTATAGTACTTCAATGTTAACCGCTGACATTCTTACACTTTCGAGAAATTGAATACCTTTCATTTTATTTCAGTATTCATTTAATGCTATGTTAAGGTGGATAATTAAAACCATCGCTGTTTTCCATCACATCCATCGGTATTTTTCCACTGCAGCATAAAGGTGTGAATGACCTCTTGGTGTCCAAGATTTTACAATCATATTCATCAACGATGCAGAGTAACCTTTGGATAACAAGTAAAATAGTTTTGTTGATATGGATGAAAATAATAAAACATGTGCTTACGTAATACATTCCCCTGAAATACAGTAGCGGTATTTTATCAAAGGATATAAGATACACTAAATTCATAAATTTCCTTCCAAGCAATTCCGCAGAGGACACGGAAAATTAATTTAATTTTTAGGGAACTAAAGGCTAGCTTTGAACGCTTTCAGTTGTGACATGATAGAATCTTGCGCCAGTGCAAGTCGCCGTCACCCAACTCAATATCATACATGAAGAAAAAGAGATACGTAGTTTATTTTTTCACAAAACTTCTTTTTAGGGCATTCCATAAGTGTCAATAATAACGGTAAATATAATATTGTTTTGGTGAGGCTTTCTGCCAGTCTTCATTTGCTCACCGAGATAAACGGGATTGGAAATTATATAATTATGTTTATCATTTCTGAGCTTTATATCTCCAACATATAATTATTTTGATTAATTTCAAAGAAATGTAATGACACAAATTGACGAGTATGCTACATTTGAAAGTTCTCTTCAAAGGAGGTCTTTGAGGAAACTCCTAACATTTGTTTATTCACGGTTAGACAATGCAGCACTTCATTATGGAAGTAACACATAAGATTGAGTAAATAGTACTACTGCTGAATACAATTTTCAGGAGTTTTCGTTACGAAATTATGATGCGTCCCAAAACTAATGAGACTTCCGTCCAAAGTTGCGTATGTTCACAGCTTAACTAGTGGAACTTCGTTGTTGGGTTAATTCGACGTAGCTTGCAGACAAGCCCTGACAGGTCTGCGCCTGAGACACCAGGGGGCGTGGCTTGCAGCGACCACTACGCATCGCCCGTTCAAGGACATCCGACCCGCTGTGGGCGCCCGGCCTTCGCTCGGAAATGTGATGTTTACTGAGAAAATAGGACAATGAGTGTTATTTAATGAGCTACAGCCACTTCCATGTCCATGATAACTCGCCTTGATTCCTACCGATGCTTGAGACGTGACGACTAGAGCGTTGCGGCTACGTCATTCAGTCGATGATGATGATGATGACATTTCTAAATAAGATTCGTGTGGAGATTGTTCTGGATCCAGTATTACCGGCAGTGACCATTTCATCCATTTCGGGAATTAACCATTTGAGAGCAAAAATAAATTGTACATGCATCACATCTTATATGGATACAGTTTTTATTAAATTTTATGGAAAAAGTACCTTGGGATAACCAGATAACTTAATTATTATTGATATCCAATAATTTTCTCATTCACGTCAGACAAATATATTTTTCAAAAGAGACCAAGTACCTGCTCGAGGGGGCTGAGGGAGGGTCTTGGAGTGGCGCTGTAGGTGGTAGTCAGAATTGTAGTACAAGGACTACCAAAACGAAGTTTACGCCAAAATAAACTAATAGAGGACACAATATAATTTTTTCTCACAACACGCCGTCACAATCCTGTCGTCTACACGACTCAAGCCATGCTATCATTTACAACTAGAAATATTTTTTAATGGACACTTCATAATGACAGAAGTAAAATCCAAAATTGTTTTCAACATTATATCCGTGTTCAACGGCCCTACAATACAAAGATAAATATTTGTGTGTCAAAACATTGCGATGAAAGAATGTTTCGTTCAAATGTTTCAAATAGACGATTTCTTATGTTAAATTTTGTTTAAATTTCACCTCCTTGTTGGTAAGGGTTATTACTATCCAAATCGCCAGACATTTTGCACTTTTAGCATTCCCGACCGACCTAAAGACACGATAAAACTTCTTTGTCAAACTGCGCTTCTCATACTTAGTTTGATAAACAAGATTAAGTATGGGTGAAATTTGTGAGTTGGATACATTATTCAACCTAGTGTCAAGTTTCATAGCGTCTGGGTACCTTCAGTGTGGGGACACAAACATTCGACTTTTAACGGCGAACTTAATGTGGTGTCTTATTAGCACTACGATACGGCGCGATTTAGACCTATGTGGAGATGAGAAGTGCAGAAATGAAAGGTATAGGTTGAGGGTACTATTTTAGAAAATGTAGACGAAAGACTATTATTCATTCACAATGAATCCTTTGAACACATGTAGTTGGTTGAATTACGTATAAGGGCAAGATTTCAGCTATTTGTTTGGGTGGTCATTATATTGAAATGAAGATATTCATCTAGTACAATTATTATTTACCGACACTCATTCGATAATGAAATACTTTACTCGTTATATTTTACGCTTTTATTCCCAACACTGAAACGTCATTGAAAGTTTTCGTTAAGTTTTAAGAAATAGACATATTATTATAATAGACCTTGCATAGTTTTAAATATCATCTTAACTTGTAAAATTGAAGCTCCTACGGCATATTATATCATAGCCTATATATTCTACGTAAAATATGGAAAGTATCATTGACTTTTTCTGTGTTAACAATAAAATTCTGAAAAATGCAAATTACAAAACGCACTCTTGCAACATGCTCTGTCCACCCTAAACTGTATTACCATCTTTATTTAAAGATAAAATGATTTTGTTATTGAACATACTTCAAATTTTCGGTTTTAAAAAGTTTCGTTTTTTGATTATGTAATTAATATTAACACATTTCATTTCAGTTCAATTCAACATTCAATCTATTTTTAACAATTGCAAATAATTACGAATCATTTCAAACCAGTTACAAAGCCAGTTGTTTAGGGATGATGGTTAGGATAGTGATGTGAAGTGATGTAAGGAGGGTAATAGGGGAGTCAGAAAGGGAAATAAGTAAAAGTGTGAGTGAAGTGAACTGCACCTAAGTGATTCAAGTGTCTGGGTCGGTTTCCTAAATGTATTTATTAAACATATTTTTTAGAGTTTCGTTCAGTCATTATTTAATTTAGTTTGAATACTTTAATTTAATTATAAACTACTTTAAATAATTGAATTTAATTTTTAATTGCTTTAATAATTAAATTTAAGATAAAAAATTACTTTATTTTTTTAGTGAATTAAATTATGAAATTTAGTTTTTAAATGGTATGATATTATATTTTTTAATACATTTCTCATCTTAGTACTTTTCTTATTTTAAAATACTTTTATTTTAAGACATTCTTATTTTAATTCATGTATGATTTTGTATATCCTCGTTTTATTTTTGTTGTTGTAATTGTTGTATGTTGTTGATGTATATTTTATGTATTTAAATTTCTGCCACCGGGCATGACAGCCCAATTGCAGAATAAATTATTATTATTATAAATTATGTTTCGACATGAACTGCAGGGACAATAATTATTGACCCCCCCCCCACACACACACACACACATTCCACCGCCTTCAAATCTTCAATCTCAAATTAAACAAAATAATTCATCCAACCATCTCAGCGACTAGAAATCATACATTAGTGGCGCCTTTACCAGCAAATGCTGGCTGCTTTCGACCGTACAGGTTGCGTAGAACGAATCGAAAAAGGGAAATATCCCATTCAGCACCTATCCGAGACATGACGTAGCGCTGTAGTTTTGGCTGGTTTCAGTCGTTTCCTTGATCTTATGGGACGCAAATAACAAACGATAGGCTGCAATGCGCAATTATTTATACGCAACAGGGAGTCGAATTGATGTTGGTCTGATACTAACCAAAACTATGTAAAAAATGTGTGCATTAAAATACAAATCATGTGCGTCACATATCAGTATATGTAACTCCATACAGAACGCTCTATGAAGAACGGGGACATGAAGGGGTCCGTGATTTTGTAAGAAACGCTTGTGAAAATAAGTCTGACAGGTCGAATTCTTGTAAAAATATTATAATTGCACAATAAATTGCCTAGAGAACAATGGGAAATGAATTGTTTGTGACACATTTCAACTTTTCAAAAATAAACAATTGAGGACTAAACGCGATGTATCAATTGGAAAAAGGAAACGATGGTTCACAGCAATACTGGAATGACATCCTTTTTCTACAATAAGCATCATCAGTTAGAGCAGGAGGATTTATTTTACAACAATTGCTTGTGTGTATTCTAAAACAGGAATTATTACACTTAAGTGATTATAAATATTTTAATGATATTCAATAAATGCTAACAATTCACACTTCGCTACATATCAACATTACAGACATTGTACATTGTTTCTTCAGATGATTCATCGAGAGATAAACATCACCAAGCATTAATTTCTATTTTGTCCTTATTGTGTTCCACTTATGAAGATGAAAAGTGGCCATTTAAATGAGGTACATTTCTGTTAAAAAGGTTTTGTCCATTCAATCGTTTTTTCTTTTCTTTTACCGAGTACTATGGGCCAGACCACAATTTAGACACCACCTGGGGCCTTCGTGAAGACATTTTTGTGGAGAGATGAAGGGAGAGACCAATTCGACAGAAATTTAGAGGACAATGGAATAACCATCACCAACTTCAACAAGACCTTACTTCACTGGTACATTCAATAATACTTTTCAACTTCAAAAGTGTGACATAGCCAACTGTGGCGAGACCCCTGGAACCACACATCAAGCAAGTCTCTGTACCCGACATACCGATATAATATACTCAGAGAAAGATTTCGACCCGGAAATAGCTATAAGATTGATGTGTTCTAATATATATTCCTTTTTTTCAATTATTGTGAGAATAATGTAGTTTAAAATATAACCCAGTAGAAGTCTTAAAAAGTGCTATGCTCACCGGACTATTTGATAATTCCGAAAGTCAATATTCATTGTTATGAATTTGGAGTAAACGCTTCACGTTTCTAAGTACGTTATTGTTCACTTATTGAACATTAAAATATTTTAATTGAATATTTCGATACATGTTAATTCTCATACATGACATTTATTGAACAGATGAACGAAACGTATTGCGTAATCAGTACAATAAAACAGCACCGTTTAGAAATTCTACACTTCGTGAATTCTGAGGTCGTCCGCTTTCTAAAAACGGGACATTTCGTGGTGTCATGGCTTTCCCCACGGAGAACGGGACAAATACCGAAAACGGGAGGTTTGTGTTCCATAAGGGTCGCTTGGTCGAAGCCGGAGCGCAGAATCGTTGGCGTCGCGGCAAGGCGCAGCGGGCTGGTCGGTCGGACGGCGCGGCGAGCACGCGAGTGGTCGCCCACGACTCACGCGAACAGAGCCAGCGCCACCGCCAGCGCCTGGGGTCTGCGAGGCGCTGAGCGGCGTTGCCACATCATGCGCTTAGCGGCAACTGCGGAGTCACACAGCACAAGAAAATAATTGATGCAGCAGCAATCTGTGGTGGATTCAGACTTTCGGCTTGATGGGGGAAGGGGTCATGGGAAACAAGGAGTAAGAGAGTATAGAATAACGATCCTCTTCAATAGCTTATGTTCACTCGCAACACATTACTCGGCGATAGTACATTAATAACATGAAAAAACTTGACTTCCATTTTCCTGTCCATAACTGCCCGCAAGAGGTTTCGCAGTACCATGGAGTTAGATGTAGTCATAGGATGCTTCAGTATCAAAAATATTCTATGTAGATACAAATATCCCTGGCCTACACCATGGAATGACAGATAGTTGTGGCCTAAGTATTTAATTGTTGTCGAGTTCGTCTGCATGGTGTACACTTAAAATGTGTGCCAAGGCGACGGGGGGGGGGGGGGGGTAAGAGGGAACGGGTTTGCACCTGGCANACCTGTCCTGACATCGAGGACCTCCGCTCCTCCTGCGATTTTTTGGAAACAATCCGTCAACAGAAAAGACGGTATTACCGGATACGAAACATATCAAATGTTAAAGTACTATAAGCAACGATGACTAAGCAAATACAAATCTTCGCCAACGGACTAAAGACGGGTTTATCTTACAAGGTACGTGTCAGGTGCCTCCCAGGGGACTTACGTATAGTAAGTACGTGTTTGGCAAACAGGGGGCCCCGAGCTGAGTCAGGTATTACTTCCACTTACTTGCGTAGGCTCCTTCCTTTCTCTTTCCTGACCTTCTTCCTTGGCGACCTCTTGTTCTTTTCGATCCCGACGCTAATAGGGCTAAGGTATCTTTCATTTTCCTCATTTTCTGTAATGTTTTGAGATATGTTTTGATATATTGTAATTCAGGAGGGTTTTTAGTGGGTATGGTTGAGTCATTCGGCGAGTCCCACACTCGTATTGGCTCTCCTTAATGCGTAACTGCATTTTCCCTACCTGCACAGAATTTTAGGGCGCTAATGACCTCGATGTCGACGAACCGTAAAGCCTCTCAAAAAAGTGTCAAGTGTCATGGTAAAGAATAAGAAAAGTATCCAAAAAGTGAGCCATATTCATATGCTATAAGTTTGTATACATTTTGCCGTCAGGTCCTTCTCGACTCCTTTTCTAGGGAGAACATAAAATTACCAAATCCAATGATTTATTGCATACGATACATTCTCTTATACATAGTAGTGGCAATTGTCTACCTCATCCCTTCCTTTTACCCACCTAGACTTGCCGGAACATTTGGCGGTCAATTAAAAATTTGCTCCTCCCTTTCTAATTTCCAATCGCGCCACTGCCTACACATACTTCATTGATAAAATAAATTTCATATAATTTTATTACCCATTTTAAAACTATTTAAAAATAACACGCTATCATTGAAATAATTAATATTATTTAACGTTATAGCTTCGTTACTGACGTCAGCATTATCAAACTAAAAATAGAAAAGAAATAAAAACACACTGAATCATGAAACACAAATACATTATTAAAAGCCGGATTGAAAATGTGGGGATACAAATGCTCCTCTACACTCCCTCTAGGTTAAGCCCTTTCTCTGATATATAAAACGCAGAGTGACGAAGCTCTGAGGATTTGTAATAAAACAAGGTTAAAAGTAACACACTGTGAGTAATGAAAAAGTCGAATAAATAAATCGTCAAAAGAGCAGTTGAAACTACGTGTGAATACGCGCAGGACAGTACGCTACGTCACTCATGCGATGCCTACCCCGTCTCCGTGAGGGCCATCAGTGCAGTGCATCCGGTTGAGAGAAAGACGATCTTGACATTTTCGACCTCGCTGCGTCCGACTATCAGTGTTGAAATTATCTGCGAACGAGAGAGTATTCACACCTTCAAACAGTGGCGTAGAGTTGGTGTAGCCGATAAGACTGCCACAACTATCTTTCTGCAAACATCATCTCACCGTCGGGCATTAGTAAAAACATCTCCCTTTCCTCACGTTAGTTTGTTGGCTGAACCTATGACCTACCCGCCGAAGATGTCGTGAAACCCGACAGCTGCCTCGGCATCTTTTCAATTGTCGCTGAGGCCGTCTGTTACAGGCGTCTTGATGACACATTGTTAGCCCAGCATCTGAATGAGACGAGACAGAGGAAAATAAACTGAAGCTCAAATTGAAAATAGTGTTCTTTGGAGTTGTCGAAAGTGCGCGAAGCGATATTCCCAGAAGTTCTGATCTCAGGCCAGCTAGATAGGGTGGTTTAGAACGGCGTCTCCGGAGGGGAAGAGGCAATATCTTTTCGGTGGATAGTACGCAGTAAGCTCTTGAAATGAATAGTAGAGTGCTCCGCCAACTCAGATTGCAAGTCTACCTAGACGTGTATAAGCCGGCGTGGGAACCTTTTGCCGCGAGGTTTTTGAGAACGAAATAATAATATGTTAAAATAATATGTTTAATAGTAATAATAATAATAATAGTAGTGTGACAATGATAAATGCGGTAATAAGTTTAAGAAATAAAAATATTTAATTTTTTAAATCTAATTTTGGGCTCACCTATCAGATCACAAATTGGAGGACGATTTTTTAACTTGGCCCTACCTTATATCCAACCAAGGTGGACAGGATTTTGGTTACTGGCAGAAATAAAAATTGCAGATTAGCAATGTGCCAGATGTAAATCGGGGCATGCAGAGGATGTGTGGATGGCGATACTTACACCAAGAAACACATCGTGGAGACCCGTTTCGTACCTAGGAGGGCTACTAATCGGTGCAATGAAAATGGTTGAAAATCCTTCATCTAGGTGTTTGTTGATATGGTTACAAACTAGAGATCCCGATAGGAAGTGAAAGTTTGAAATGTTCAAGTTTTAATGACAGACCCATTGAAGTTCCAAGAATTTTAAAGTCTCTTTTTTATGTTTAGTGTCATTTAAAGCGATTTATTTCCTTTAATGTGATATCTGGATGTTTGTTTAGGTCATCGGAAATAAATAAACAGCAAATGTAAAACAGGAACTTTGAACAAACTGATACATTCCGAATGAAAAAGAAATATTTATGCGACTTACTCCTATCCGGTAAAACAAATGTGTTGATCTCAGTTTATCAATCAGTAAAATCAGTCGAGTTTTCTTTTACAATAAACACGTAATTAATCTTCCTCCAAGAATTCCCAAAGATCAGGGGGAAGTGACGAAGGTGTACGACTGGGACAGGTCCACTCCATCCCAACGGATTAAAAATTTTAAAAGTTTATCTAACAAAAATATTTTGAGAAGCGCATTAATGCTTCTCAAATCATCCTCCAATACGTCATAAGCCGTACTTTATCACGTTCATGAGAAGCGTGAATCCTAGTTCGTAACTGACGAAGAGGTCAACCACATGTGTTGTTCACATACTATTTCTCCTGTTCGTAGCACATCAACGCGACCGTGGCTACCTCAATTCATCCACTTCGATGCGAAATTTATTTCTCCCTCCATACACTCGCTACACCACTGCATGAAAGAGGAAATTATCAAGTTCTACCTTCAGATCGATTGCGGGAAACGATGTCCCGATTGGAAGAAATTGCGAGCACATACAAATTGATCCGAAAAGAAACGAGGAATACATCCACATTCCTTTTGTTACAACCATGACTTCAACATATACTGTTAAATAAATATTTATATGATAACGTACACATACTTTCTATTTGAAATGTATTTAGGTTTATTTCGTGAGTGATGCAGTAACCAGGAACCAAAGAATGCGTTAACCGTGCGATGAACTGTCATTGTGTAAACTATATCCATTTGCAATGGAAAATGTCTTAGTAATTTTTACACCCTTGACTAATGCCCGCACAAATTGTGAAGTAGCGAATAGTTCATCCGGGCACGTAAGAAGAGCAAAGTAAGGAACTCGTACATTGAGA
Organism: Laupala kohalensis; assembly: GCA_002313205.1. Taxonomy (NCBI): domain Eukaryota; kingdom Metazoa; phylum Arthropoda; class Insecta; order Orthoptera; family Trigonidiidae; genus Laupala; species Laupala kohalensis. The sequence continues at coordinate 295,727 of NNCF01129598.1, forward strand.
GGAATAAAGTAGGAATATTGTTCAAGAAATCTCAATCAAGTTGGGTCGAAACGAAATAACGGTGAAAAATCCCTAGATTTCAAAGGAAATATTCCCTAGATAACCGGGAAAATCGTCAGTCATGTCGACAAAAATGAACTAAAAAAATGCCTCCCCCTCACGTGAGATTCATTAATCGTCAGTTGTTGTCACAAGCCAGCACGCTAACCCCTAAACCTAAATGACGTCTTTCAAGAACAGAATTTTTTTAACTAAATCAGTTACAATCTAAATAAGCTTATTGTTATTCAGCCTAACATACTAAGCTGAATTTAAACTTGCTCAGTATGTAGGACTGAAATAAGCAAAAGTATTCATAGCGATTGAAATACACTGAATCAAGAAAACTTATGATTGAAACTGAACAGGAACTTTGGTTAACGGTACATTGTTTCCAAAAATTCGGTCTAACAATTCGTATGCACTTCTCGGTGAATCTTGCTCAACACATCACTGACTTATCACCACTATTCCCGGATAAATTTTCTTAATGTTACCAAGATTCAATGGGCATTTTCCGATAAAATTCTGCTAAAATAAGTGTAGAAGTAATGGTCATATTTATCAGATTGCAATTTGGGAATAAAAAGAATGTTGACGAGCCCTAAAGCCCCACCAAAAAAAAAAATAATAAAAAGAAACATGGGTTCATCAGACGCTCTGTTTCGAAATTTTTGTCGCAGAATCTGGGTAAATATACACTCCAAGAATCCGCGAGACACTTCGAAGTGTCACCATCAGAAAAGTACATCAACATGTGAGTGAACCAGTCACCAGAAACAGCGCCACCCGTTTCTGATTGCAAGAAAGAAGTCAATGCTTGGATTTCCCCGCCCGAGCCAACAACGGAATTGGAAACTCTCATTCAACTGTTTTTTATGCGAATGAGGATGATTGATAAATAAAACACATTCTTGATCATCTAAAAGATCTCGACCAATTCAAAATAACATTTTGAAATGTTTATAAAATATTTTTGATGAAAAACTGTTAGCTGCGTTTAGGCACAATTCACACAGATAAACTGTCAGTACACTACAATACATTTTTTTTGCACGTCAAAGTCTCACGAATTGTCGAAACGACACTGAACAAAATAAAAAATTAAAACCCGATTGAAATAATTGCCTTTGAAGATAATTACAAATTAAAGATTTCATTGAGCAGTTACAGTTACAACTGCGTCGCAATATGTTCTCACACATTATTTGGTTCTCATATGTATTTCCAATAGTCGATTGAATAATAATATTCTGGACTATTTATTTAGAAATCTCATATGACTTGGGACGGGCTTCCAAAACGTAAATTGCTGAAGTATCCAAGACTAGTGAAGACCATCACTTACATTGACAGATCATTAAGTACTTACTAATTTAGAAGATGAATTGATAAAAAAAATTAGATAAAAAGATATTCGTGGAATGGAACTACTCTACATACCTAATATATTTCTGCTCCTTCCAATTAAGTAAAATTCCCCGTTTTGCCCGAGTCACTCTTTCGAGAAAAGAAACAATTTTTATCGAAGAGTTCCAAACAAATTGTGGGCACCGCATGGACAAAAAGCCCAAGGTCCCCGATATGGCATAAGCGTCTCTACTGAAGTACTATTTAGAGAGCCCGCACAACTGACCTTAGGTCACTTAGTTTACATGACCTATACTACCTCATCTTACATCCGCTAATTGCTTGTTACACCGTGACAACATCCGTACCATCCACGAAATATAAAAATTTTGCTGGTCGAGGTCTAATGAAATCCCTTTTCCGTAAGTCGTTAACAGAAATTAAAACGTTCCGGGATAATTCCTAGTAATTATGAAGGAAAACAACGCACCGGGCACCTTAAACGTCCCGCTCATAACTATTCTTCAAAAAATTAAAATACAATGACCTCCTAATTAAACTTCCCATCCTAAAAAGAAAAACATTTTATTCCGGAAGAGGAAGGCACCCTGGAGGAAGTTCCATGACTAACAATTTTTTAACAGCAATATCTGGGGTCTGTTTATTTCTTTTCATACAAGCAATTGCAATCGAATTTAACAAACGTACGGCTAAGAAACTTCAACTGAACACATCACCTCGTCGGGCACTGAACGGAAAGAGTAATACCTACTCTCAGCAACTATACGGTCCAAACGAAACCGCGCATAACAACTCCCCAGAGGAAATTAACAGGAGTTCAATGTCAAAATAGAAACTGAATGAACCACGGGAATAAGCGGCGTTGCATTAAGGAGATACACTATTCACCAAAATATTTCAATAAGAACAATTTTCTATTGTCATCACTTTGCGTATAAAACAAGTGACCTGTATGAATGATATTAAGCATAATTTGTTCTACTTCGGTTAGTCTAAGACAGGAAAAAACTGCACGTAAAAGAAATTAAGCATTTCTCCCACGTACAGCTGGAGTTGAATCACAATCCAATGCACACTACTATTCAGAGTATCCTTATCATCTTCCCCTAGGATATTACGTTTATTTCCACGTAAAATATCAAAATATGCCAAGAACCTCCAGTCTATTAACAGTAGACGAAATTCAATCCCGCTTATCTCCTTGAAAGAAGATAAGTAACTTCCACATCATGACAATACCCTCATGTTCTCTACATCCATTCCTGAATATACTGACTAGAATAGTCTGGATTTCAAGAAATATTAAGGGCTTATTAATTGCCGACCTTGAAACGTGTCTTTCACAGGATTTTGAAGAGTGGAGGAGAAAATTGGGTATGCTTCAGGGATGGACGCCCAGAATCTTGAATCACGTATCAATTTGTTCAAGTAATTAATAATGAGCTCGCCAGTTTGGGTGAAGTGATTTGGAAATCTGGACTTCAACTGTGATAGCAGAGAAAATGGTTTACAGTCCGGCTAGGTGTGAGCTTCTCCTGAAACTAAAGTTGAATTGGAGGTATCAAAGAATATTTGATTCTTGAATCTAAGCTCCACTTGTTAGATTTCATCTCTCCCTCACATCAGACGATCTTTCAGGTCCGTTGAAATGTGGTGCTGGCTAATAAGTATACCATCTTGCTGTACAACATTTGGATTTGGGTTATCCAATTAATAACAATCAAATTTAAAAGTAGTGTCCTTTATAAATTTAGTATTTCTCAAAATGACCAAATAAAGAAATATCGGCTCATTAAAAAAGAATAGATATGTCTGAATCAAACACTAAATATATACAATTTATCAACTTCTACAATAGATGAAGTTACTCGCGACATCTATACACTATTGGAAAAATTGAAAAATGGAATATCAGAACATTCATTGAGAAGAGAGGTGGAAGAAAATAAAGGAATTTCAAATCAATTGATAGATATTACCTGAGGAAAGGGTCAAACATCTTCTTATGCACACCAGCAAAATAATTATGTATCATAAAACAAAGAAAATGTTTCTGGCTTATTTGGAACAATGCATTTGAAGAGAATGGTCCACAATAACTTAAGCACTGATTAAGGATTCAAGAGAATTTGGCCAAATTTCGCCTCACGGTCCAAAGAGGGTTCGAAAAAATGATTAATGTCATAATACTACAAATATTATTACGGTTCCGAAAATATAAGTCGTATTCCTCGCTCTTCATATTTACGGTAGTTATAAATAAATAATGTTCCGCACTATTTTCTTCTCTCCGCCACCGTTTATGTTAGTATGTTAGGGGTATGTTAGTTATAATATGGCTCGCGACAGCGAGCCATGAACAATTATAATGAACAATGATGTTAGGTTAGCCATGAACAATGATGTTAGGTTTGTTAGACCCGGCGATTTAGTTTTAAGAAAATATGTTGTACGTGTGAAGACGGAGGCAATGGTGGAGGTAGCAGCACTCGCGGAAGGATATACGAAGAATAAGGTTATTTTTCTACGGCGTTGGACCGTGAGGCGAAATTGGTCCAATTCAGACAATAAAACAATATGTAAACACACATTTGTTATTAATCTGAAGTCACTGCCACATAATGTAACAATGCATTGCTGACACCAAATACAAAATTTTTTCATCCGAACTTATCAAGAATGATGAGCAAATAATTTTAAAATTATTTTCCACCATTAACTGTTATTACCAACATACCTAAATTAATACTGCTTGATGTAATACAGGCAATTTGATTAATTTATCATTAATGACAACTTAAGTTCACACCAGCCCATCTGGGAGATAAAAAATTCTTACTAGTATCAAAGTAATGTAACTCGCAAGAATGATCTTATCAAGATGTCAAACACATCATCAATGAGATATGAACAACAATTACAAATTAATACAACACACACATTACAATGTTGAAAGACAGCAAATAGAATAAATCTGATCCTACCATAAAACTATCTAAATGAATATTCTTTCAAATTAAATTCTTCAAGATATTTTAAGAACCTATAGATTTATAAAAAAAATAAATGTCTCTCTGATCCAACATTCCTACTCACAAGAATCCTCTCGTGTAGACCTTGCACATAAATGCCATCAAAGTAGAATCCAGATAACGCTCCACTTCATTTAGCATTTACCACTCTGGCAATTAATCACTAGTCATAAAGCAAATTCTGGAACCTGAAGCTCATTGGTACGCTATCACACAATAGGAAGTTTCAGTTCAAAGCGTGAACACTTAACTGCATAAACCCTTAATTGGCATCATTGACCTCATAACTTGAGGTTTATGGTTTGATAGTAAGCAATTTGCTTCACACAACACTAACACAACCTCTATACACTGCCACATGGAGCAATCCCAAAGAACCACTATCACAGACAACTCATTTCTGTTCTATTGCACTAAGTGAGAGCCACATGCACTAAGAAACATTCTGTCACTACCTACATTTAATGCACTAACAAGTCACTTTCCTGCTTAAAAACAATTTAAAAAGACACTTAGTGCACTGGGCCAGGAGAAACTGTTGCTTAAGCTATTAATTAAATTTAACTAAACTGGCACCAGTTAGATTAACACTATTGACGCCATCCTAATTCCTTACGATCCCAGGCAAGAAAAATATCTCTGGGAAAAAGGAACTTAGGACATCTTTCTAGCTCAAATACTTACCAACTAAGAATTTGATCAGCACTCACTAAAAAGCACACCAGAAATCGCACTGCACTGAAGCATTACAATCTGCACTTCACATATCTAGGAGCTAATAGGGAGTACATGCTAGGTCTGCATAGGTTTGCCCTGACTAAATAATGAAATGACTTACTGTAATACACGCTTTTATTTCTCTGTACAAAACCATCAGCTTTTAATAAAAGTTTGGACGAACTTCAGGTAAACATGATATATGTATATATGTATATATATATACAGAAAATTATACACTGTATGCACCAATAATTCTTGAAATTTACATATATATTTTTTCTAATTTCATTTGAAATCACTACTCTGACTTTGAGATTTACTGGAAGCTATAACAAGCTTGACTGGTAAAAAGAAAACTGAGCCACTCCCAAGAAAAACAAAAAAAAATACTGGAACCAAATATTCAAGATCACAGACTGCTGTTTCCAGCTTTGTACCGTTATCAATGAAAACAAATGTTACATTTCTCTCTCTTCAAAATTTATTCAAGGACTCAATACTTCTGAAATTTATGGCAGTTGTTTATAAGTACATCTTGATACCCTGGCAAAAAGTCAGCCCTGTTATACAATACATCACAGCATTAGACATAAATGCACATCCAGTAATTGTTTCTGTACAGAGTTAAACAGACTTATTAGTTATATTTACTCTTCAGACTTCAATATTTTGGGAGATCAAGTATTATCAGTCCATCCTCCCTTTTAAGACTGACGTAGATGTCTGGCCTACTCGACAGGCCAGCAAGCGGATCATTTGGTCCCTGATTTCATAACCTGATGATCATAACTTGGCAGATTATTCACAACATGTCAAGTTAACCATAAAAATCGATTCATACACAAATGAACATGACGTCACGGTATGAATTGATAGGGGACAAGAGTACGTGAAAAATCACACCAAAGGTATCAACTCCCGAACTACAAGACCAGACTGCTTCATTTGTACAATTTATAAACGAAATAAAAAATTAATTCTGTTATAACTAAGCAGTTCGTTCTTGTAGTTCGATCGAGTTTCTCCAACGGAGTGGTCCACTTTCTTTCCACCAGTCAAATCGAGATGTCATGTTCACTTTAACAATGGATCAAAAATTTTGAATTTTAAATTCTCTAAATTCATTTCACAAATACGGAGGGATTCACAAAAAACGTCGACAGTGGCCGGACGGCGGGCGTCTTGAAAGGAGGACAGCACGAAGTGAGCGGTTGCCGCTCTCAACTAGACACATAGGCAGCGAGTTGCTCGAACCGCTGCACTCCGCGAGCATCCAGGTAGATGTTCCGCAGAGATTCTTTACACCCTGATGACGCGTTGGAATTATCTGTAGTATTTGTACTTTCAGGTTCTTCGACTACGTCCGTCTCGTAAAGAACGCAGATGGAGCCATTCTCCCCAATTCTGTACGAGACTTCGCACGGGTCGATCCACATTGTTAACTCTGATGGAAAGAGGCTGTGTAAAAAGGCAGAATTAAGTCCCACAGCAGTTCCAGCCTGGGCAATCACAGGATCCATTTTGCCGTTGATACGGATGCACCTGTACCCAGATCCTCGAGTAGGCTTCTCTGGGAACCAGTGTTCTTTGTAGCGCCGACACAAAACTTCAGTTAGCGACCATTTGAACTTCTCTAACTGAGTTTCGCTCAATCTGTTGTTGTGGAGGCGCAAAAGATGCACCAAAAAGTTGGCAGCAGAATGTATTTCTAAACGCATGACGACGAGACTGGATGTCGAATTTGTACTTATCAAAATGGCGGCGTCTTTAACACACAAAAATGTCTCTTCACACGAAGTCAAAAGAATATCACATACTCAAAGTAACTTCCAGTCGAACTGCTAACAAAATCGTCGGAGGTTCCTTTCACACATTAAGCCCAAGTGTTCATTCACAAGTCCACGAACTTCCACCCGCTCGTCCTTCGCCCTGGAGCTCCCCCGAAACACATCCGTCCGAGGCACTAGCAGAACTCGCTCTGAGAGCACAAGCGACAGTACGTAGTAGCTAACCTCCTGTCTTTGTTCTCGGCGAGCTCTACGTCACGAAATACGTCACCACCAATGGGAGGAGACCTATTCCCACTCCGTCGCGAACCCACCCCGACGGACGAATCAACCGGATAAGAGAGAGCGCAATAGTCAGCAAGCAAGGAAGAAGAGAGAGAGATTGCTACAACAACAAACCTCCTATGCCCCCACGGATCACGCCATACCCCTCCAGGAGGAGAAGGGGGAGCAACCATTGTGTTGTATTATGACGGGGAGGGAAAACGCTCGGTTGCCAAGTTGCCTCCATGGAACTGTGCATTTCAGGACGTAGGCTACGATTGCGACAAATAAGTGACAAAAATGAGAATTACTTTTCGTCACTTTTTTCTTCCCATTTCTCGTAATCAGACGTGAATCGGGTCACGCAGAGTTTCCGGAACGTCGCAAAGCTGAACCATGCGTCAACAAAACATAGAAACTCGCTAGACCGAAAAGACGACGAAAACATATTAAGGAGTGCGTGAAAAACTAAGACGAATACAAAACAGACCGAGTTACATGCATAATCTTGCAGAAATAGATAAAAAAATGTTTTCCATTTTCGCTTGCAGAGGGCCAAGCATCCATCCTGTGGCATTGGCATCGACCAGCCGCTTGTTGCGAATCGATTCTCCAGCTCGCGCGGCAGACAAAATCGCGCTAGACACATTCCGCAATCAAATTTCAAAATGCTCATTGACATATTGAAGTTCCGAAGGAGGATGTCAAAGGAATTTCTAACTTTAAACCAACGTGAGCATAATTACAAAATCGTTAAATTATATAGTCATTCATAAATACTGTTTATTAAGATAAATTAATTTCATTAATTCATGCCAAAATTATTGTAAAATTCAGGAGTACAAATTTAAACAACGTCTAAATCAAAGGATTGTCGTTCGTCTTCACAGTCACGAATTTCCTTTTCCGGTAGAGTAATCGAAACACTTTATTACGTTCATCACATTTTAATGCACCTGATCAAGCATATATTTCATTCAGATCTGGATTATTCAATATTAAGCTCATACATTGTCAGTGTCCGTTCCCACAAATATTTTGTCTGCCATGAATCTGGCGTGCTATTGCTTGCTCTCCGACAAGTTCCAGGAAAAGCGATTTTTTTCACGAAGGTTTATGGAGCCCTCTCTGTTTCCTAGGAACACATCACATTAGAGGATTATTTTGAGACTCTCGATACAAAATTTCATCATCGTCTGTTCACTATTTGTTCTAATTAATTCATTTTCCCCACTTAACCTATACTAACTCTGAGTAACATTCAGTTGTTTGGACATAATTCTACGTTACGAAATGCCCTCTAATTTTGAAGTTCTCCGTGATTTACACCCAACTACTTTTTTGTATTATTCCCTCTAAAATTGCGAAGCTTTTATGAAAATCTCTTGATTCAATTAAAAACACGAAGAGCATTACATATTCAAAGCATTAGTGCAATATTAATAGAAATAATATACCAATGTTTAACTAATATGTGGACTATTTGGGTAGATTTATTTGTGTTCTAATAATATTGTAAGATAGTTCTTTTGGAAAGGATGTCTCATGTTTGATGAAATTGATTTTAGTTACTTACTTTATCACTATTTGATGTTACTCATAAAACTATTCGTAAAGTGGTACTCATATTAATATTTTGAAAAGTCATATGAAACGCATGTATTGGTAATTAATTCAATTGTTCGTTACCGTAAACAAAAATTGGTCGTTACAAAAATTTTGTGTAGGTATTGAGTAAAGAGCTAGTTTTTACTCGTAAAAATGCATTTACTGTCAGGAAATAAAGTTTGTGTGGAGAGAGCTAGGTAGATTTACTTACCTGCTAAAAGAATTTGGAAAGCATGTGGATGAACACGTTTATTCAACTTTTGATACTTTCCCTCACACATTAATTTTTAGTTGTATCCAATTTCAGTACAGTTCAATTTTTAGTTCTGGAAGAATTTGCTAGTTCCGAATTTTTCTTCATAAACTATTTATTTTCGGTTTGATATTGTATTGCCTTTCCAATAACACTTCCAGAAAAATATATCGGGGTGGAGGGAGACGAAAGTTTTGAAATAGTATGTTCCGAAGTAAATAATTAGAATAACGTAATAATCAATTATTCATTATTTTTATGTACTCCGCTCCTTAGCTTTTACAATTTTATAATAATTGTTTCACGCGAAGAAACGCCTTAGTGGGTGAGATTTGACTTCATTTTACTTGGGTGCGTTGTTGAGAGAAATAAATAATGTGTTACTAATACATTAATGAACATGTATGGTATACAAACAAAGTTGATCGAAACACTATTGTATTAATTTTTTGTACAACAATTAACATGCTTCCAACCACAGAATAAGCAGAAGTGTGTGGTTAAATCATGTTGAAAGAAACATTTATTGATTTTAACTCACGATGTTTGATGATAACCCCTATCTCCTTGAATTTACTACTAGAATTTCCGCATGATATAATTATTTATTTATTTCATATAAGGCATAATTATTACAATGGATATCAGACAAATTAGAATGCATGAAATGAGTATTTTGGTTTGAAATTAGAATGCACCGATTATAACAATCCTGTAATGAATGAATGGCTCAGAATGAAGTTTCCAAGGTAGAAACAATAGTTATTTCCGGATTTTCAGGTCATGTTAGAATACAATAAAGTGCTATTAACAGAAATGTTATCTAGAACAGCTGTGAAGTTCGCCTTCCACAACTATACACCATTTCCACCCAGACCTACTATATTTCTCAGTTACTAAAGAATCTGCTGATGAGATATTACTCTTCGTAAGCCGTGAAGAAGGAAATATCGATGGCGAAGAATATGTTTGCTCAAATCTTGATTCATCCAAAGAATGCAGATGAGGTCATTATTCCCCAGAGGATAATTTCATTCTACACAAATTTATTTTTCACCTAATATGTATATGCTCATGTTCTTCACACAACAATTTTAAGCCCCATCAACATTAATGCGGGCAGTACATTCTCGGAGAGACCTCTCGACGAATGTATCGGCGAGACATCCGTAAAGTTCGACAGCGGTGGTATGGTAGTAGCGTCTTCGCTTCCTCGATCCCGCTGAGCGTTAGAACATGGGTTCACACCCTGCTCGGTCAAACTAGGTGAGGTTTTCAGCTGGGGTTTCCCCCATCTACCCCAGACAAATGTCGGTTCGGTACCATAAGTTCCCTGGCAACCCAACATCTCTCCTTCCCAATTCCCTTACCCAAGTCCAACGGTTAGGTGGAAAAGCAGGCCTCATGGCCTAAACTTCGCCAAAAGGCATAAAATATGTAAAAATAAATTAAGTTAGGGCCACATACATGTCAAACTTTGCCAAAGAGTCATCAGCAAATATTTGCGAACACAACTTTGAAAATATTTTAAATGAAAACTTGAAGTTACTTGTATTATCTCCGTTAATTTCGTTCATATTAAGATTCATATTGTTTTTAAAAAGGGAGAAGCCGTTACTGTTGCCTTTTTTTGAAATTATTATGAAATCGAAATTCGTGGAACATGTACTTAACTCATAATTCTTGTTCAGCAATACCGAAACAATCTTCGGAGCTTTATTGTAAATAAAATAGGTATTAATAATATATAGCTATATGCCGTATATATTATATGCCACCTAATGTAACGACATTAATAGCTTAAACACGGGCGACATGCTGAGTTAAAAAAGAATAGGTTATAATTATACTAAAAACTTCAAAATATTATTCTAAGCCCATATAACTGTTATAATTGTATACTTATTACTCGTATTATATCACCATACATTCGCTTACTTACAGACTTGATTGAATTACGATATAATTCACGCGCACTATTGGCGTTCTTCGACGAATGTGTAGCCAGATCGACAAGGAAGGTGGTTCCTTTGTCTTGGACTCGGAGCTGGAAGGACCTTGTCTTTCGCATCGACCAGCCTTCCAACACCTTCCAGCATCGAATACTTGACTATTCTTGCCAATGGGGAAGCGGCCACACCACTCGCCAATGATCAATGATCAACTTTGGAAGGTACTTGGCAATAATCGCCATGTGTGAGGCCTAGGCTTAAGGTGCGGAGCCGCGAGTGGAGCCCTGTACGCTCTCGTCTCGGCTCGCTTACAGTTAGTTGTTCAGTCAATGGCTGAGATAATTGTAGACGTTGCTGCTACTGCAGCTTTTTGCTCACACGCGTATTAAATTATGTTTATGTGCACCATGAAATAAAACAAAAAAAACATGGAAGCAAAGAAGAGGTTGGTTGAAACCTATACATTCACTTAAACTTATTCTTCATTTAAACGAATCCATGCATCATTTTCTTGTTCTTATGGTGACAATGCATAAAGTGGGTTCGGTATTTTTTTTTTTTTGTGGGGCTTTAGGGCTCGTCAACATCAAAGGTCATTAGAGCCCACGTTCGGTTTGGTAATGTTCCAAAAAACGTAAAGCAAAAAACGTAAAACGTATGTTGTTAGCATAGGTGAGTGTGCTCAGCGCGCTCGCACTGACCGCGCACTTCCATTGACTCGTGGTCAAAAAGGCGCTCCCGAGACGAGGCGAGCCGGCACGTGCGAGATCGAGGGCTGCAAGTACACTCTGGAGCTTATTCGGTCTCACCGTGTCTCGCCGAGAGTGTACTGCCGACATAACAGATACAAAACACAAGATGAACGCGACAAACAACCTTCGATAGGTTAATATTGTTTTCCTGTGAATGCCAGTGATGTCAATTTTAAATGAATCAAGCGGGAAATATTTGAATTACCGTCAATTGAATGTCGACTCATAACAGTCAATAAATTTTCAGTAATTGAAGCATTTACTCCTCTTTTACATCAACACTTCTCCTCGGCTTATTGTTTTCGTTGACATCACTGTTATATTAATTGCCTTTTTTCAATACGTCTCTCCTTAGCTGTTGTTTCTACTCTTAGCAACCCAATATTGTGACAAGCTTACACGAAATTTATACCATCAATTTTATTCTCATCCCGGTTCAATATTTAATTATCCACAAAAGTGTAAGATATTACAAAGTACTAGGTTCCTCTTACCTGTAACAGGATTTCTTCTGTTGAAGAAAAAGAACCGATCAGTAGAAAAGTCATAGTTAATCGTGTTATAATACTGCACTTGTTTACTGAAAAGATTATCATTGTCACAAATGATAAATTACTTAATGTGTAATGAAGAAGAATAATGCATGTTTTAAAATCATTTTGTGATCGATTTTATGCCAATATCATAATTTTTCGCGCTAAAATTAAAATACGGAACCTAATTTATGCGTTTTGAGATATTTTTGAAGAATTGTTCTATCCTGTGTGACCGCACGGAGCACATGCAAGAACCAAAAAGCACACTGATATTTGTAATGGTGTGATTTGTATAATGCCATTTGTGTATTTATAATTCATAATATAATACGTATGTTTATATTTATTTGTATATTTGTATTTATAATTTGATATAGTGTCATTTGTAAAGAATGACAATATAGTAGACATTGCATTTTATCAATTATTTGTAAAATACTTCACCAGTAACGAAAATACGTGTGAGGGATGAAAGAGATCAATTCTAACCGGCCCAAAAATGGACGTAGATTTTAAAATATTAATTAACCAATAAAATATTAACACAGAGGCTGCAACACATCACTCATTTCTCTAGCTAAGGCTCATGATAAGCCGTAATAAACACGCTGATCCCACTAATTCTGATCCATCCTCGCCACCCAATCAAGAGCGTCACCTTCTTAGACCATAATTACAATTACCTCGGCATTATTCAGAAGTAGTTATCACTGTGTTCTGCGTCGTTCCTTCGAGAGTTCCTACGCACGTCTCGGTCATCAAGTCCCTTCCGCCAGTGGCTTCTATTCTGAGCGTCGATCTTTCGTTTCACTCTTCCCCTTTTCCTGTTCCGGAGTCCTGCTCCAGTTGATTGCTGTCCAAGTCTCCTGCGACCTACTGCTTTGCATTGCAGGGCATTAAAGAGGACACTTCTTCCTCTGGGGTGAGGGTTCAACGTCAGCGATTCCAAGATTCTCATGATCCATACGACTCGAATCGGAGAAATGAATTTGTAGAATACAAAATACGCATTCATAATTCCTTAAGTAATACAGATCTTGCTTTGAAATCGTTTTGACTCGAACAAACTATTCTAAGAGCATGTCAAGATTTTCCAGGCATTGTTTCAAGGAGGGGATACGTTTTGATTTTTTTTCCTCTCAAACATGATATATTTCTTAATATTTCACCACTATGACTATAAATATATCAGTACAGTGGCTGATCTAGACCGTAGTCAAGGCGAGGGGGGCGTGGGCTAATCGGGGAGGGATCGGGGGGCATTCTTGTTTGAAAATTATGGTTTTACAACTCGAATTTTATAAATATTATCTTTCAAATAAAATACGTCAATTCATAAAATAGATAATCAACAATTAATATTAAATAGTAACCAAATTTATTAATTGTTTAAGGTAGCAAAGTATACCTCCATCTATTGAGAGTTCAGGTTCAATGGGGCGGGGTCTATAACTCTCTTAACCCCCCCCCCCCCCCCCATAGATACGAAAATAGATGGCCAATATCTTCGGCATAAATCAATTCCTGAAATACGTTTTTAAATTTCCAAATGTGTTTTAGCAGTGTTTAAGTAGAAAGCTACTTGGGGTGACCCGTGTGTAAATCTGCAGGATGTACGAGTGAATTCTGAATTTGAGTAGCACTCCTACTACAGATTTCAGATTATAATGACCAATGTAGTCATCTAAACGTATAAAATAGACCCTTACCAAATTAAAAATTAGATCAGTATTTCATGCGAATTGCACTTCTCTACTTTGGGAACACAACAAACAGTCATGATATATTTTTTTTTATTTTAGGGAGGAGATTTGTATAAATTTCTTCTTTGCTAATAAATGAATAACGAAACAGGGATCATTAATTTCCAAAAGAGGATTAAAAATATCAACACACTGAAAACAAATTTCTCAGTTACGATTTTCAATTTTAGCAAATCCAATTGTTTAAATCTAAGAAATACACCCATTTTCGTAATAAAACAGTTTTCGTAATTATATTTCCTCCGCACAATTTAATATCAATTACTAAGAATCGCTCGATGATTCAAACGCAAACACATTAAACTATCGTTGTGTAATACAGATGATAGAATCCCCTTCCAACATTCGCCTCAATTTCTTATGATGCCCTCCTCCTAACTGCTTGACGTAGAATGTAATAGACCCCGTCATACGCCACGTTATGTTTTCGACTGATTTGAACTATCCAACCACCCCCTTGCAACCCCCATTGGGGGTTGAAAGTTTGCTTCTTCTGTTTTTATTGTTATATTCGGTCTCAGTTCACCAAAATACCTGAGAATATACATATGTTTTACATTTTCATGAAAAAACAAAATCTCAACCCCCTTGGGGGCTGTAGGGTGGTGCTGAGGAAAAATTGTATAATTAAAAATTATATTTATAGTCATAATCGGTTTCAGCACCCCAAAATACATAGGGGTAGTAGGGTCTACCTTCTGGGTTTCCACTTTTTTTATCTTTTTGTGTGCCTGTGTAATTGAACTAATCGGGCCAAAAGAGCAAGTGCGTCATTAACAATCACATTCTGAAATTTCTTGAGGACGGAGAAACTTCTGGAAGATTTTTATACTCTGAAACTTCTTGCAAATGGATTTTCCACAGAAGAACACCAGTCACGATTTTAAGCGAAACAGTGACCACTAAGGTTGTATTAACTTTGCAAACTTTTACTAGTTCTACTTGATTCGATATTTAGTTAAATTTTCAACAGCGCTGAACCTGAAATCATATTTTGCATTTAACTTGAACATTAAAAAACTAGATTTGAAATCGAAATATGAAAGCAAGTTCAATCGTGATATCTCAGAAAACAATATGGACACTTCTCTATAGAAAAAATTAACTTTCAAAATTCTAGCTGTTCACATATCAGAACTAGTTTGAAATTTCGAAGAAATACCCGACTGAATGATAATTTATTCAAAGTCTCACGCATGATGCTAGAAGTCACGAGCATTCATAAGTGAAAAGTGAAAGACGATGTTTCGAGTTTTGAATTTCCACCGACACGATAAACCGCACACGAATGCTTTTTATCAAGTTAGCTTTAAATATTCGATATCAAACACATTGATTCTTTTCCAATGATACCACCCACGTCGTGATCCGTGGTGTAGTGCTTAGCGTACTCACCTTCTTCCTCTGGCGACGCTGGTTTAAATCCTGTCCAAGTAAAATTCGTGGTGGTGGATGAAGCGGGGTTCGCGGCAGGTTTTCTCGGGGCACTCCCTGCCTACCATTCCACTCATCATTTGTCATCATGTCATTCATGTATCATTCCTCGGAGAGATGCGTCAGGCGGGGCATTCGGCACCCTTGTAGTTCCTCTGCCATAACAAAAGATCATCCGACCCCTTCAAGAAAATGGAAGAAGGAAACGTCATTTAACGCGCGTGGTGTTCATGTACAAGGAGCCTTGTTCATGAAGTATATTATTTTCAACTATGGTTAATGCTTTTCAGAATTATGTTTTACTATTACATGCATGACAGTTTTTGGGTATTCATAATATTGTGCAGAGCGATACACTATTTTTCTGAACATAACATTAATAATAATAATATTTTTTTAAAATAATAATACATAGTACAATATTATTAATTGTATTATGTATTTCTTCATTATTATTTTTGTGGTTACGTAAACCTAGAAATTTGATTGTTCTAGATTTTGCAAAATTTGATTGCATGCAAGGACATAAAGAACTTAAGTTCGTGTTGTCTCCAAATTATTACTACATGTGCGCAAGTACTGACGAATCTAGCGAAAATGTATCAAAATATTTCCCAAATCAGTTTTTTTTTACATGAAAAGCTGTATTTTAAAATAGATAATAATCCCTATGACTGAAACGACGAAATCTGATACCACCAGAGAGTTTTTTGAGACACAAAACAGTTACAGTCAACTCCATGCAATTATCAATTTTCATAACATAAATCCATAGTATCATTACTTGAAGTAATCATGAATGTTCAAAATATCAAATTTGTGATGATCGGATTTTTGCAAATGTAATTGAACTGTACAACAGTTCAGTCTACATATAGTAAATATATATTTTTGTCCTAAATGTAAATGTTTTGTTTTCATTATATCTACATTTTCGTTGCAGTAACTACGCCATTTAATTTTTGATGCAGTGACAAAGAAAAAAAAACTATTTACAATTCCATTAGAATCCCGATTTTCGGCGCATCTATTATCGACGATGACATTTCACATTATGTAAATAGTTTTTTGATTGCAAGCCTTTCTGTTTGTTGCATCCCTCATAGTTACATTGTTTCATTGTCAGCGTCCCGAACGAAGGTGACTTTTCATGATAGGTACATTACAACGCTCGGTACTGTTTCGTATCCTATCGTTCGAATTCTTGGAACTCCTTTCTATAGCGCCTACTTGTTTCTTTACCACTTACTGCGATACCTCCTGGTTTCTTTACAACTTACTACTATTTCGACTTGTTTCCAGGTAAATTTACCTTCACTTATGATAAAATACTGCATGTTCACTATCAGAATGTGCAGTTTTTTTGGACGGGCTATCTCGTAGCGTGTGTTTTTGCGGTTATTTGGTGAATTGAGACTATAATTATCGCCGTGAATCGACAGTATAGTGTATATCATTATGAGTATGCTCATAAAAATCATTAAAGAACGACAAACAAGTTTCACTTCTAGAACGCTTTCAAAAGTAGACGCATCCAATATTTATTTAGCTTTGTGTACGAATGTAACCTTTTCTTTCTGAGTCGAGTTCCTGCTTGGCCACGAAGAAAAGCAAAACCAATGCTCGAAACTTCGGCGAGTTAGAAGGAGTTATTAAGATATATCAAATTTCAATAGTTCGTTACTTTTCTGGTAAAAGCGCTCTTTCAACGAGCGAAAGGTATTGCGAAGGAACTATTACTGAAATATCGAGTTAACAATTTCATGGAATCGAAAACGCTCTGGAATTATTCCATTTCCAATGGGACATGAGTAATCAAGTCCATTATCGTTAGAACAGAACTTCGATATAGGAAGAGTCAACAAGCGACTTAGAACGCAACGTTCTAGAATTCGTCCGAAGGTGTGTTAACTTTCAAAATTGAAATTGATCAACACGATGATTCGATGAACGAACTCATATTGGGGTTCTCGATATTCCTGACTCATATTTATGAATCTTCGACTACAATCAATATCCTCGATGCAAACTTAAGATTTCGAATTCAGGTGAAAAAATTCCTATTTCCAGACATAATGGACGAGGAAGATGGGATCTCGGTAATGGTATTATTGACCGGTGATGCATTAAAGCTTAATGGGCTGTTTCTTCCTCGTTTTATAAACGACTTCCTCGTTATATTATACACGCAATGGAGGAAGAAAATTATTTTGAAATGTTTTTCCCAAAATATATTTGATTATTGTTATCTAAGAAGGGTTTCTCGTGCACATCCGTAGAAACAGCACGAAATAGTTTTATTTCTCTAGCTTCCAGTTGATACCAATGGGAAGAGGAATTTTGCAATCGTCCAAATGTGAGAGAACGTTTGCTAGTAATTACCATTGTTTCTTTTTTTTCATTAGGGATCTCGGAGATAAAACATGTGTCTCCAACAATATCATTAAAACCCATTTAACGAGCCGAGAAACATCACAGGCTCGATGTGTAAGCTGCATGACACGTGACGTATCAGATGCAGGATGAAAACGTGATTCGCGCACGAAATGTTGACGCGGGGATCTCGGGGCAGGTTGAAAGCGCGCAGCGACTCGCGGCTTGGCGCCCGCTCGCCACTCACGACCGCGCCTGCGCAGTTGCACGCCGGCGGAGCGCGCGGCGGGGAGGGCGAGCAGACATCCGGCGCTGGTCGGCCGTCACGTCCGCCCGACCCCGCCACGACACAGCCGACCGTGGGCTTATTGCGAAGTTGCAGATCCAGGGGATTTACCCCACAAGGCTCTGGCCAAAGCTTGTCTATCCGTACTTCGCCGAGAAATAAAAACATTCAACAAACACGTTTTAGGAAAAACAGAAATACTTGCACGCGGAAGCCTAGTTCTAGTGGCAGAGTTGATATAAATATGTCCCAACAAACATGACAGAGGGGTTTACGGATTTAGGGGTTCACGTTTCAATGATTACTCTTATAAACCTTAACGATTACGGAAAATGGTAAAATTCCTCTACAATCAATTTCCTCTCAATTTGAACATTAATCACGTGCTAAAATCATTTTTTAATGTGGAGAACACATGATCCCAAAACATAAAATCTTTTACGAAACTACGTAGAAAAAGAGCTTCATACAGAGACTGATTCCACATTTACTCCACACGAAGATTGTGGTGACATCCAGTGAACGAGTGAGCTTACTTTTCTGAAGAGAGTTTTTCTCGAGTTTTGTATCTTTTCCTCGAGTTTTGCATCTTTTCCTCGATGTAGCTTTAATGATAGTAGGAACACCTGTATAAAGGACAACATGAACAGCTGGAACGGCCATATTGAATTTGCAATTATCCTTAGCCGTGCTTCTACACAAAACAGACGTGTTGAACTCGGAGCCTTCTGTCGAAGTGTAATTCTATCATATCCGTGTAGAGTCAAATTAAAGCTGGCGACGATAAGATGATACGGAAACCAATTCTTCTTCAGAGGATAGAGAGAAGTCAGAAATACGACGAAAGGCGCTGACCTAAAACAGTTAACTTCAAAAAATTAAAAATATTAAATAAGTTTTATGTTATTAGTCTTCTAGAGATTTAAGGATCCGTGTACATATCATGTCACGATGTCGAGGGGATCAGAAATGTTCAGTGTTTGAGAAGTGTAACAAACGGATACGTAAATTTATCTCGTGTATAAAATTATATTTCTGCAATAAAATAAAAAAAATGATATAAAACGAATAAACAATTTGTTTTGTGTCAAAATACATTGTGTTTGTAAACAGTTAATATGTAAATGTGAGTTAAATTTGTAAATATATTTAAATAGAAGTTATTCGAATTCATAAGTGACATCAGTGAAAGATAGTCCTGTATGCACTATCGTTTTCTAGTATTAGTATGGAACATTGTTTTCATCTAAACGCTATAGGAAGCGGCTGAAGTTTTGATTAAAAGACTGAATTCTTTTTTATGTTTAACAGTAGTACATATTTGTGTTTTGTTATAACATGTTCTAGTTTGTTATCTGATCACACATAATGGTAAACGTGGTATGTTAATTTTCAAGCCTATTATCTTTTTGTTACGTAATTCTTGGAAATAAAAAAATACAAATTCATGTGGCAGGGAAGAAGATAGTCATCTGCATTGAGTCACAAAGTATTTTTTACGTTTCAAACACTATGCAACACGAAATTGAGATTTTAACATTGAAGGGGAAACGTTATACGTAAACATCATTTATAGGAGAATGATTTTGGTGATGGGTCAGTAGAGAGAGGTAGAAGTGCGTGAAACTAACTTGAACTGGTGCACAATTCATTACGGTTGCCGTAATGGAGACTGGATGATAAATGAGACATCTTTCAGTGCCATCCATACTAATATATAAATGAGTGACGCGAAATCGTGTCTGTTTGCTACTTAATCACGATTAAACCACTGAACCGATCGTGATGAAATTTGGCAAGGATTAGTTAAGATGTTCAGGATGAACATAGGCTAACTTTTATTTTTTTTAATGCGAGAAAAGAAAGATAGGTATATTTGCTTACGTCGCCTACACGGTTAGAGATAGGTGACAACCATTCTTCGGCCCAAAGAGTTCTATAAAAATGTCCGCGTTAGTATATATCTATCTACGAAGAATTACCTATCTTATCGAAATAAAGTCATTAAAAATAGGAATGTTAAAATACTTCAATTTAAAGCTATAATTTAAGAAGGAAAAAATCACTCATCAAATTTTTTTTTTGTTTTGTGCATTTAACGAAGACTAAGAAATCTTTAAATCGAAAAATTTGGACTAATGGTTTAGATTTAAAAAGCGTTTTAATGAAATGGTGCAGCTGCGCTGTCGCCGTTGTGTCTAGCCTCGGAAGCGAAAATTCGATCTGCGCGGTTCCCGGCGAGTGCGTTCGGTGACCTAACAAGTAAAAGGAATTCCGGGCAACGCCGAGTAATCACCAAATAGTTTATTTCTCGCTTGATCCAGAGTCGTAACAGTCGTAAATGGTTCTAATAAACTTGATGTAGTTATAAATAACTACAATTTTCCCGTTCTTGACTCTTGCGGTTTCTTGTGAGTAATCTCGTGAATGACCGTTATAACTATAGAGAATTTTACATTTTGTAAATTCTTACAATTAAACAACTTGTAACTCTTTAAACATGCGTCGCGGTTCGTTTTTCTACAATAAATCACTGTTTGACATCATCCTGTAGAGATAACTTCATTAATGAGTTTCAGCGAATCTGATAAATTCGTGACTGTATATAAGTTTGGGTCGTTCAGAATGAGATCGCATGAATCAATTTTTGCACCGTCGGATATATTCTTGACAAAAATCTTAGCTCTATAACTCACATCTGAGGTAGTTTGTTCGTTATGAAATAAAAAAAATTCACACAAGAATAATGATAAACTCGATTCTCCTCGAATTGTTGCTTTTAAGAATGATCCTCACTTTTGTCTGAGAACCAGATAAGAAAAGAACTCAACTCTTTTTCCCTAATATTTTGAGTCTGTTTTTAGTGTCTTATCAGCAGGTAAGTTTTGTGATAAGGTTTCCATTTTATCAGTTGTATTTTACAAATACATTAGGAACTCATACTTTTTACCTAATATTAATGATTTCATATACGTGTTTCGTTGACAAAACCAAGATTAACTATATTTCGTGCAAATTACATTATCCCATATTTCTGCATATAAACCCCGTAACGAGCGTAGTATATACAATCCGCATGACTGATATGTATAGTAAATTTGAGCGTTCCCTATCTTATCCACTGCAGTGTAATCTTCCCATTTGAAAACGAAATTAATTAGAATTAACAAATTAATCCATTAATGAATAAAATTATTTACAGGAAATTGAAATATGTTGTGATACAATTATATGTGTACAATTCCAAGTCAATCTATCATGCCATGGAGCCTTAAAACTCTGTTGTAACATTTGGTCGTTGAGAACAGCCACGAGTTGAGAAAAGCATTTGAGAAATGTACACGCGCTGTCTGTTTTCTGTGCATAGACTCATTATAAGAGAAGAAAAGAGAAATTCTCTCGTATAGAACGTTGCTCGGTCACTTCCTAATACATTCATCCTCTATGAAGTAATTCTAAAAACGCCAGCTTCGTTATGTGAAGTGGTGTCACATAACACGATTCTTCCGATGTATGGTAGCGCGAACTTGACACCACCTTTTACTACATTCTCCAACAATTTTATGTTAAGTGCAAAAAGAGTTCTATGACTCATATCACTCATGGAATATAAAAACCGAACTCTTCGTATGGCAAAAGCTCTGCTATATCATATTTCTTTTTCATAGCAAAAAATCTCCATTTCTTGAGTAAAACAGCGTCATAAATAATTTCTCGAATTTTGCGATCAAAGAATTAAAATAATATTCGAAATGTCTCTGACTTTACAACATTTTCCCAAAGAACCCCTACGTTATGGAAATGTTCTCTAAGATTATCTATAAAATACAAAAAAAAAACACCAATTCATCGAGGAACATTTTTTGTGGGGCTTTACGGCTCGTCGACATCAGGTCATTAGAGCCCTAAAATTTTGTACAGGTAGGGAAAATGCAGTTCCGCACTAAGGAGAGCTAACATGACTCTCCCCGCGTGTGGGACTCGCTGAACGAATCAACCATACTCACTAAAAACCCTCCTGAATTACAATATATCAAGAGAAAAATGAAAGATACCCTAGCCCTAATAGCGTCGGGATCGAATAGAACAAGAGGTGACCAAGGGAGGTCAGGAAAGAGAAAGGAAGGAACCTAGCACAAGGAAGTGGAAGTAATGCCAGACTCAGCTCGGGGCCCAGTGATTGCCAAACACGCACTTACTACATGTAAGTCCCCTGGGGGGAAGGAACATTTTATCAACATTGAAAAGATATTCCCTTCGACTCATTCAGGAGTTGATTTGCGAACAGTTGGCGAATTGGTTGCTCCATTTGCAGCACCAACACTACAGCTACCAATCAACATGAAGATATCTCAGACTGTCCTCTCCCTACAAATATTTTGGTCGTCTGATGGCCGAAGCATACTATGGACATAAACAACTGTTCTCAATAGAATAATGTCTAGAAAGAGAAAATTACAATTGTATAACACAATAGTTAAGCCAGTGGTAATATATGCCTGCGAGACCTGGACAATGAAAAATCAATTAGAACAAACTTCTTGTATTTGAGCGAAAGATACTAAAATATCTTTGGCCCGACAAAAATTGGAGAGGATATCTGGAGACAGAAAACAAACGAAGAATTAAATAAATTAATAAACCAATATAACATAGTCAGAGAAATCAGGACTAGAAGAATAGAATGACTTGGTCATGTTGAACGTATGAACCACACTCGTGTGGTAAAGAACATTACAGAGTGGACTCTTATTGCACCAAAACCAAAGAGTCTTGCAGACCAAGGAAACGATGACTTGATGATGTCCGCCAAGACCTAAAGAAGTGAAGGTACATAATTGGAAGAGACTGTCGCAGAATAGGAAGTAATGGTCAAAAGTAATTGAGTTGGCCAAGACTCACCTAGGGTTGTAAAGTCTTATCAAAAGAAGAAGAAGATGGCCGAAATCATGACCTTTTCGTCCAGGACAGCAATCGAAATGTTTCGGTACTACAGGAAGCTACTCAGAAATTTGTCACAAGTTCTTCTGAGTGGTAGTTAACAAATGCGTAAGTCCTTCTCAGTGGTACGGTAGATAGGAAATATCGAGACACTTCGCATCTTCAGTTGCAACTGGCTCTGAAGATATATTCGCACCCGAGTAATGCTAATGCCTTTCGAGAATCGCCGCTCAGTATCTTACATTAGTTCAGGTGCAATAATATTACGTCATTTGTTTCATTAATTTAGAACATCATGTTATCTCAGTTCCCAACACAATCATGACCTGGGATTTTCCACTCTTTTTAACATTATCACGACAATAATATTAAGACACTAAAATTGCATTGTATTGCGAAAATTTTGGTGTAGTTGAAATTACAGGCGGCAGTGTAAACTCAGAAGCTGTTCAACCACCACGTCGTCTTTCCGGGGCAATGCCAACATCCCGCTTCGGGGCAACGTCGGCTTGTTGGCATTACCCCAGAGCTTGTATAATTTGCCCCAGACGTTGCATTTTGGTCAGTTGCACAACTACTGTAAGCGTATAAGAAGAAGGTTTTCAAAATTCAGAAGGATAAAATACTGAAAGTGGCAAATGCAAAGGCAAATATCCCATCAAGCTTATTTCAAATGTTCCGATTTTTCAGTGGACCGCTAAAATTTTCTCGTCGAGAACCATTGGTCCGCGGACCAGCCCCGATTGGCGAACGCTGTTATCGAGTGATCTTCATCTAGGCGAGCAAGGATTTTGCATCGAAGTGTGCGAAAAGTGTGCGACGAAGTCAACAAACCTTCCCAATTGCTATGAACCTATATGTTCGTGTCGTTGATACTAGCATAAAAAACTTGTCCATTTCTTTTTCAAATCTTGCTTCTGTATTCGCCATAGTTAGAGAACGAAATGGAACTGTCAACCAGGTGAAGACTGCGTTCGCAGGGAATTGAGATTCTTGCTTTACACGTGGACAAACCTGACGTCTTTTATATAATATTCATTTCGCATTGACTACATCGTGACTGATGTCTTAACATCTCTATTGAAAGGAGGCTCGTGCCAGCACGGAGCAGGGGTCCCGTTGTACCAATTATAATCGACTTAGGACCTGCCCTGACATGTGCTTTTGTCGTTCCACGTGTTCTGCAGGTCTAGTTCCGACGCTCGTGAGCAAGCGCCACGTGCGTGATGGGTTCGTCGATCTGCGTCAGACACCTTTCATAAAGAGAGAGTATAATGGAAATGAATGAGAACTCTTTAAAATTAGCCCTATCCTGGCCCGGGTTTTTCTCCGTTTTTCCTTCGGGTAGAGGCGGATTTCCTATACAGGTTCTCTAGGCTTTGTCTAGGGGCGTGTTTATTGTAACAATAAATCGTGAATTTAGTGTTTTTTCAACTCTTATGATTTTTAAACACTATACTCAGAATAATCTATAGTTCGATAATAACTTGTACATGTAAATTTACAAACATATTTGCGTTAAATTACAAACATATTGACATTATATATGTATTATAACTCGCAGCTAACTTTTTATCTTATCTAGGAACTTTTGCTGAAATTTTTGAATCCGCCTCTGCCTTAGGGCCCTTGATCGGAATTGATGGGATGGTCCCTTGCTTGCTTCCGGAGAGTAAATTAGTTTATTGTCCTCCACGTGGTCATACGCAGTTTGTACTGTTTTTTGAGAATAAATTTATAAATTAAACAATCGTCAGTATTCAGAACAGGTAGAATCTCAGTATTCAGACCAGGTTGAATCTCGCTTTCACGTTTCAAAAACAGTTTCACAAAACATTTTCCTCGACCCTCGCCTGGTGCACCCTATTCGCAAGTTTCATACATGTTACAAACAAAATATCAACGTAAAGACTTTATAGAAAACTTTTTACAGACGTTATAAAACAACAAAAGATAAGACATTAAAGGATTTTGTTTGATTGTGTCAATGGTTCAAAAAGGTTTCGTGAAAGTGTTTCTGTAAACTGAAAATATGCGATTGAATCTAGTCTGAATGTTGACGATTGTTTATTGTTAAACTTTTCGATATCATCAAAACAATTCGATAACTAGTAAATGCGTGGAACTTTTGAGACACTAAATAATTTCATCGATATTTTTACGTTGGATTAATTATTTAGGTTCGTCCTTTTAGTACTATTAGAAAGAACATGTCCATTACATAACAATTAAACTTGGTCTACAGCGGCAGATATGCCAAGAAGCGATACAAACATCCCGCGTTTGGAGAAACAATTCTTTCGTATTAATTTTTATTTCAAAAGATAACTGAAATGAAGTTTAACTTAATAGTGATAAAAATAATTATGTTATGTTGAATGAAAATGGGAGACGGGACCGAGATTCGAAATTCGGACCTTCAGCTTAATGCGCTGATGCGCTTACCAACTGCGCTACCTCATTCACCACTCGGCCCAGTGTATCATTGACATTCTACTTGCGAGAACCACAGACATTAGAATTCTCATATGATGCGACTCCCTTAGGAAGCACTTGATTGTGGATCGATATTTTCCATTTCTGGAGTTCACAAAGAGATTTCAAATCTCGGTCTCGTCTCCCATTTTCATTCAACATAACATTATAACTTAAATTGCGGTGAACCTCACCGCCAGGTAAGAGATTTCTGTATGTTAGTGATACAAATAATTGGAAGAAATTTATTATGATATTAATTATTCACCCCAACCACATAGCTCGAATTTTTCTTCGTCTTCTACCGTTGCCATTTCATAATTGTCATTGAAAATGAAAGGTACTTTAGTAAATTTAGCTAAATGTAGAAATATTGGGCTTTCTGAACATACACTTACATGGATCTCTAGCTATTTATCTGAAAGGAAACAAATTGTAAAAATTGGAAGTAATATTTCCAATTCAAAATGTTTTTTCCGTGGAGTTCCCCAAGGTTCTATACTTGGTCCACTATTGTTTATAATTTACGCAAATGATATTTCTAACGTGCTTTCTTCCTGCTCGCATCACATGTACGCAGATGATCTACAGATTTATGTTTCAGGTAATATGAGGGAAATTGATAACCTCGTAAATAAGACTAACAATACCCTTAATTTTCTAGTAGATTGGTCAGAGTGTAATGGACTAAGTTTAAATCCATCAAAGTCACAAAGTATAATCATTGGATCCGTTCATTCCCTAAAACATATTAACAAATTCAATCTCACTTAAGTAAAAATCCGAGATGAACAAGACCCTTGGTATTCTCACATTAGGAATCTTGGAGTCACTTTCACTTCTTCACTTCAATGGGATAACCACGTAGCTAACGTAAGTAAGAAAATATACGCTTCTCTTCATGTCCTTAAACTTATTCATAAACTTCTTCCAACTTCACCAAAAAAATGATTATACCCTCACACATATACCATCATTTTGACTACTGTGACGTTCTTTTCACGGATATGAGTATTAGTCTTGCAAACAAACTTCAGCTCATTCAGAATTCTTGTATTCGATACATTTACAACTTAAGAAAATTTGACTACATTTCGGGCTTCTATCACTCAAATAATATTTTACCATTACACAAATGGCGTAAATTACACAGTCTTGTATTGCTTTACCAACTACTACGTACGAACAGTCCTTCATACTTATTTGAGTGTTTTAAATTTTTTAAATATTTACGCCTTCAGGAGTCAAAACTTCTTTCTGTACCCAAACATAAGCAATGCTTTTACAATAACTCTTTTACCGTAGGAGTAGGTAGGATGTGGAATTTTCTCCCTATTACTATCAGGAATAGTTCTTCAATACTCTTCTTTAAGAAACAGGTTCTTACCATATGTCTCTCTGAATCTCTCTAAAAGTAGCTGGCTTGTCCAGGCAAAGATTAAGATACAAATTCAATAAAACTCTCGTGATAAAATAGGTCTAATGTATTGTCATTTTTGTAATTTATTTATTTATTATTATTATTTTAATCATAGAAAGTATTGATTTTTTATGTAGTATACATATTTTAAATGTGCTCTTAATAATAAATTTATCTTATTATTTAACCATAATACGATTTAAAAACTATTAAATATGTATTAAACAATATAATTAATTTGGTTAGTCCTAATATTAAACTGCAATTCAATGTAAATAAAAATGTTATATATTGCTATTACTACTGTACAATAATAAATTTAGATATGTTTAATTTTATTATGAAAATTTATGAAAATAATATTTGATAATTTATTATAAACATGTTATGAATTTTTTAAAGTCATAAATTTGTAAGTTTTTAATTTGTAATTTAAAATTTAATGTATCGTAATATTCTTCGCTTATGTTTTATTATTATTTTTATATTATTTATATTTATGTATTATTTTTTTGACGGTGGTAAGGCGGAAGAGCAGGCTTCATGGCTTGAGCCTAACCACGAAATAACAGTTTATTTATTAAATTGGTTCGGGAAACATTTGTCTGCTCTCTGTACTGAAGCTAGTACATCTTAGAAAGTAAAAAATATGTTGATGTTTTGAAGACGTCATTGAGAAGTATGACATTTACATACGTCGAAAGATGTTAAAATAAACTATTGCAGTAGCTACGATGCATTGGAAAACCTGTTTTTAAATTTTAAATACATTATTTAATTATTATGCTGTAATCATATTTTAATCATCACATACCTTATATCGGGCCCCGAAATGCAAATTAACTATGACCTTGAGAAAGAAAAGCTGTCTTAGTTAAAAGCTCACCATTTCCAGAATACGTAGAAGCTTTCAAAAGCAAAAAAAGTTTCGCTACAAATTATATCATTCCATTACACAACGCAGTCAGCAAGTGGATGTGACAGCTTTTGTTTCTACAGAGAGTGAGTGCGCCGTTTGTTGTCAGCTTTCGCCCCACCCCCTCACGAGCCCATTCCAGATCACGACCCCCACGGTTGAGGAAGCTTCAGGGTCGATTCTTCGGAAACACGATCGATGAAGGAGACACGTGGGACTGAAATGAGAGCCGATAATGACTTTGATACCTCGCTACGTAACGCGCTTCGTTGATCGGGAAACGCTGAGCCATGAGCGAAAAAGGGTCAAAAATATCCCTCCTTCCACCTAAACCTGTGCCACGCTTCGTTGTGGAATTCTGGAGACATCCTTCTTCACCGGACTTTCTGCGCCAGTTAATGATACGAAGTTGAATCAGTTTTCGGTACCTGCTCCTGTTTTTTAGTAATAACTGTCGTAAAAGTTATAAAAGTTTGCACTTGATTAGAAAGTGATTGATTAAAGAAGTGCGCTTGATTAAAGGTAGAACAATGAGTTTTTCTTCGTTTCTCGTCTCATCTCGTTCTTAGAAAATTTACAATAAGAACAAAAAGATAGTTTTTAGATAGAAACCAAATTTTTTGGTGCGAAAATGTCTTGTAAATATGCATTTGAATTTTAAATTGTACATGTAAACAAATATAGGCGTTGTTCTTCTACTTTATAGAAAAGAATCGAGTTTGTTGCTACAAAAGAGTTTATCATTCGGTGACAGCATATAAATTACAAAAAAAATTATAAAATAAACTCAAATAAACCAGCCAAATGGAATAAAACATTATTCATAACATGCCAAATTATGGGAAAGTCTCAATTATATTATGAAAAATTTAAGAAAGGGTCGTGAACAATCAAAGGAATTAGCATACAAATCACTTACGAGACCGCTACTCAACTATGCATGCTCGAGCAGAAGAGGGAGAATTGCAATTCACTAGAACACAACTTATCAATATGGAGCGGAAAAAGGACAGGAAGTAAGCTGAAGGGTTATAGCAAGAGGTTTGTGCTAGTTGTATTATTTTATAGAACAATGTGGAGTCGAGTTTGCTGCGGGTTCTTGGGACCCGTATAGAACTGCGAGATACAGAATATTGAACAAGTTCTGAAACGGGCGGCAAAGTTTATCATAGGAGGCAAAAATTATCATAGGAGGCAAACGAAAAACTTCGAAGAATAGGACACACCATATGAAGAGAAGTTAGAGCATGGCAGGAGAAACCCTTTCACCGGAAAACAAATTCCGTAGATAAGCCACAAAATGACATAAAAAGCAAAAAAAAATTATTACTTTTTATTCAAAGTTGTACGAGGATTTATTATGAATACTGTAACATAAATTACAAATTATTACGCATCAATTTTCATTTCAAAAATATCAAGTCATTTGCTTTTAGCGTGACTTATCCAACATATTGTTTGCGATTGATGCTACTCGTGTCCGTGATTGTGATTCATTTCCTGATTATAGACTTCCTTTCTCGTAGTTTGATAACGTTAAAGAAAACCCTTAAACAGATTAGTTCCATTCCACAACACGCCTGATCGAACATGACGAACGATTTCATCAAGAAATATCACGATAGAGCAGCATTATAAAGATAAAGACACTCGTCACATATTAGACGAATATGGCTAATCACAGTGACCCCCCGCGACACGGACCACTGCTCGGAAAAACAAATCCCTTTTTCTTGCATAGTGATGTAACTATTTCTTGAGGATCTATTCATGAGGGAAAACGTTTATCATTCACTTTTCTTGTGAAATACATTTTGAGTTAACAGGAATTAATTTTTGGAAATAATTTAAACACGGAAAAAATGAAAACTGAATAAAGAACGTTTAGCGATATTGCCCGCATTTATTTCTGGA
Source organism: Laupala kohalensis (assembly GCA_002313205.1). NCBI lineage: Eukaryota > Metazoa > Arthropoda > Insecta > Orthoptera > Trigonidiidae > Laupala > Laupala kohalensis. The sequence goes on from NNCF01129598.1 coordinate 325,563, forward strand.
TCAGACCTTCTCTGTCTCGTGTCGGCCATCATCAGTACTATTAAAAATGTAAATAAATCACAGAAGTATAGAATATTTTAAAAGATGGACAAATTTGAAAATAAATTATAGAATAAAATGATGAAAATAAATTACGTAAATGGAAACTTAAAATGATAAAACATGATACATAAAAACTTATACTTGAGATATACTAATAATACTTGATTATTTAAATATATAAAATGATACCATTAAAAAGTATATTTGAAATTATAAAATGATACAATTAAAACAATATTGTTGAACTGAAATTAAAATTACAGGACTCTAAAGAGTATTCCTTTAAGAGGAAATACCAGAGAAACAAAACAATTTGGAGAATACTTGAGAAACGAAATAAAATGAAATTTAGAGAAGAAACATTAAAAAATCAATATAAGCATATAGGACGTGATCTGGCTGACGCCCATGACAGTTCATGAAAGTTTAATCAATACGTCCGCGGGAGTGTTTTTGTTTTCACGTGTGAAACAATTTTTCTTTGTACCATGTTGAAAAGGAAAGTAAAAATAACGTTCTGAGAATTTTACAAACATGTCCCACATTAGGAACATTTTTAATCATTCTCTTATTTGAACATTGTAGAAGAGAGATTTTCGATGTCTTGCAAACAATTTTCTGCTGAAGTAACTGACGCTCTATTGAAGCAATCACATTTAGAAGACTTCTGCTGGAGACTATTAGGGCATTCAAGGCCTTCACTTCCTAGCGATGATTATTTTTGTAAATTACAACGGTTTCCACGAAGGACAGAGTTCATTCGAGGGCCAGCTGGACTAAACTGGAACTGTGCCAGCCTCAACATGCACTCACTTCTTCCAGCAATCAATGAAGGTACATTTGGGTGGATTTCCTGAAGTGCCTTTCGAGGGGGAAAACATCTAATTGTTTTATTTTAAATGGTACCTTCATTCGAGCGCAGCAATGAATTAGTGTCCTTCGAGTGGTTACACTTTCTATCTCCAATCAGAAGTATCGACTTGTTTGCGTACTTGAAAACAAAACCCGTGCGATGTTAATGAGTCTAGTTAGAGACAACGAGCAATGAGTCAACCACACATGTACAAACGTTATCACGGCTATTGATAAACAGTCCCCACTGTGCCTGAGGGGACTCCAAAATAGGAAAACAAAACATTTTAGAAATTACGTTACATTAATTGTAATTGTAGGGTTTCGCCGAAATTAGCACTATAATTGGGGAGCCTCTGCTCAGAGAAAGCTCTTTCTATCATAACCGATTGTTCAGGAAACACAAAAACAGTGTAACTGAATCAGCTTTTTTCTTTCCAACTCGCAAATATTGCAGGTTAACACCCCTTCCACGTGAAACACGCGCCTTGCGAATTCTACGGTAAAAGCAAATGTCAAATACAGATTTCGAAGAGACTCTGAAAACTTGTTGCCAGATATATGTGCGAAGTGAACGATCAACTGATACGTATAGCTGAGGCACTTCGCAATACGAAACACTGGCGAAACTGAGCGAGTTTGCGAGGGGAGGCCGTGACATGGAGTGTCTGCACAGCTGATCCTGATGCCCTCGCGATGACCTGCATGCACCCCCCCCCCCAGGAGATACTCTGCAAATCCATGAAATTATGAAACGAGATTCAATGTAAGTAACTGGCAAAAACATCGAGGACATAATAGTTTCAATAAAATGTAAATTAAGGAGAAGTATAACTTTCTACTTTGAACTCGGCCAGAGGAGGAATTTTGTTGGTGTGGTTCATCAAGATAGTATGTATATTGTCTACTTTTTACGTCCATTTGGGACTGTTTTACCCAAGAGTATGAGTAAAATTAAGTTCTGCAATGCATAATTTTGTCTTCGTGAATAGTAAAATCCTTTATCCCACAATGTCTGTTCAATCTGATCAATTTTACTCTAGAATATTATTGAAAATCTACAGTAAAAGGGAAAAAGGGGATTATAGGCACGGTTGAGGGAAAACAGGTCTGAAGGTCCCAAAAAAACGGGAAAAGTTTCTTAAAAATGCCTGAAGACGAAATTTCAATCCAAAGAGCTTTAATTTACCCTAAGAAGAAAGGTGCGCACCTTTTCATGACGTAATAAACCACTTTGAGAACATTAAGTAATTAAAACGTTACAACACCAATTGATCAATTTGAATCGACTGATTCATAGGATATGAGAGTGTATTCTATATCGATGTTATGTATTCTATAAATTACAGACGGTGTCGAATATTATAACATCGTATTTAATACTGGAATTGTTATGGTTCTGTTATTTGACATTGTTTCGTAATATTCACCTCAATAGTGTTAAATACATTGTATCTTTAATGTAGATATTCGAGTGTAGTTTATTGTTAATAATTCGTGTATGTGAATAAGAATCCTTAAAAATGTTTCGTGGCATCTGGCACGACACAAAGCAGATGGGGCTCAATTTATGCGACATAAAGGTATTAAGGGGAAGGGGGTTTGAAAAGCGCGTGACGTATTTGAACGCTCTCTACTCTTCGGTAGCACATAGCGACTTTCGAGACCAGTAGCCCTTTGTCAGTGGCAAGGCGGCTTGTGGCTCCTGCGGGTGCTTGGAGCGGCGTCCTCCTAGGGAGGTCCCCGAGCCCCTATACAAGCGCCAGCAGGGGTCGGGGGCAACCCGCATGGCTGTGGGGTCCCGCCTTGCCACATCCCAGGTGGCGCGGCGGCCTTCCAATTGTAGAGATACTACGCATCGGAGAAACCGATTAGTGCAAGCATCTCGCCCACAAACGATACTTATTACTCCAAGGCAAGACACTTCCTTTTCTTAGCGCCTCGATGCGCGAATTCGCGGGAAGCTGCCAACCTACAGATGTTGTCATAGGGCATTTACGTCTTTTATCGAAGAGAAATTTAATTGAACAGTAACTTCTAATGATAAAGGCGAATACTTTAAGTATGAGAGAAAAGTTTCGTACTTAAGTCTTTAAGAACAAACACGTTGTAACGGGCCTATCAAGTAAATTTTATTTGTAAAATAGGTTTTCAGTGATTAAAATGCTGCATTGCTACCAATAAAGTCCAGAAAAGCACAAAACTCCGGAATTAGACGTGCGTTCAATTAAAGGTAATACGATCGTGTAATCCATTTTTTTGTATTTTGGTTGAAGAGTAAAGACAGATACGAAAACATTGTCTTGTCGTTCGTTAATAATTAAGATTTTACGAAGTAGACATATCTTTTAAAAAATTATGTAATGGAAATTTCCAACGTGTTTTGCAAATTTGAGATTGCAGTTCCATATTCATACAACTACAACACATACTAACAGGTTCCTTGTTAGCTCTATAAGTTAAGTAAATTCTTTGGAGAAAAGTATTTCTGTTCTTTGAAGAAACGTTCTTTTAATGTAAATTTGAAGTTGAAATACAATAGATACGAATAATGATTTAACTTGAACTAAACAAACGCAAATGCAATACAAATCAACGTTAACAGTAAAATTATTAGCCTTATAAATGATAAGACGTAAAGAAAATATGTAAAATAATAAAGTTTATACTATAAAGTTATGAAATTAATAAACTATATCCTCTTTAACTATCTTTGTTGAGTTTCGCGCCAGTCCTAGGGAATGGGTGAACCGATGGTCTAATGCAAGGGACGTCAATTGTCAATTGTCAATTGAGCCTATCTATTCTTTCTTACAATAAAATATTTTAGTTGAAACATTAGCCATCTTATTGTCTAACATTGTTATACATTATTCAGAAAATAATTTTGTAAATACCTCACCAACTCCATGCGTTGAAAAATCATCCCTACGGCTTGAATGAATTTCGACGTTTGAATAACTCATGTATTTCTTCCAAAGTGTGAAAATGCTATTTTTTTATAGAGAAAATAACCGGTGTGAACCTACGTAAAACTTTGTATTGTTAGGATATTATTTTGATACATTTCATATCGCGGAAGCGTATAAGCACAAAATTCTTTCACTCTGTGAACAGAATAGTAAAATATAACTTGATATCATCGTACATGCATTCTATAGATATGGGATTGCCTACTTGATCTAGCTCGAGGGTCACATTGGAAGGAAGACATAGTGCACTTTTATGCATGCGATTCTTGCCGCTGCGGCAGGAAGCGTGGAGCCAATAGTACAGTGGCGATTAGATTATCCGAACTTACGTTGTCAGGGATGATTCAAATAATGAAAATTTCCGATAATCAAAATTCACATAAATAGAGAAAGAAAGATTCATAACAACCAACCACCTTTGTACAAAAAGCAACGTTGTTTATTTGCATGTACCATGTAGTACATAGTGAAGGTAGTAAAAGACAAAATAAGTATTAGTTGTATGTACGTTCAAAATGTTCATATGAAAATATAAACACTTTTTAAGATTAATTCTGTTAGAAGCTTTAACACTTGTCCTCTTCAAAGTTGCCTACCTCTTTGAGGCAACTAACGCAAGTCTCAAATTCTTTTAAGTTTGACGAGAATATCGACGCATTTGCTTTCACTACTTTTCTTTTCCATGATGCTAGTTCTGATAAGTGAACGTTCGGATAACTGACGTTCGGATTATCGACGCTCCACTGTTCCTATATCATTAGTGGTCGTGACGGACCCAGACGCACTGTATGCTGCACACAAACTTTTTATGATCGGTGGAGAATAAGATAATCCAATAAACTGTACAAGCAAGGAGACTATACACAGGAGCTGACACTCATGTAGTGAGGTAGCGTTTTCTCTGTGTACGAAAAACGTCGTCAGCTTACGCGGTAACATAAATCTTCAGCACCATCTCACGCTGGTTATTGTAACTACTTGAAATAAACTAAAATATATCGTATTCTGTTTTTATCACGTTCATTTGTTCTGTTATGTTTATTGTCATTTGTTATTACTTGATCACCTAACGACGGCGAATGTGTGAGCCATTCAAAGAAATTATAAATATTATTCGTCCAAAATAAACTTACTTAATGGAAAATACAAATGAAAATAAATACAATTGTGCGTAAATAATTAAAAATGTATAAAACATTTATTTGCTTCTTTATAATAAAATGTTACATGTATAATATTTATTTATTATTAAATTGCGTTAACAAATTGTGAATAAACTCTTACGAAAGAATCGCCGAAATCTGCGAGTTAAAATATTAAAATAACCTTTCCAAAATTCAACGTTCCATTCAAATTGACTCAAAAATAAATGGAAATACGTACATTGTGTGAAGAATATTCCATGGAAACATTTCCAAGAGACGATTCATTGTATAGATTATCGAAACTCTATTTGAATAGATAAATTATTAATATTAAAAATCATAGCTGTTTTCGATAAAAATTTCAATAATCATAATCTAAACTTGCATAAATTGATGGTACTGCATTTTTTCAATTTTTTAACATTACAAGGATGCGGTCTTCTTTCTACCGCATAAAATGACCCATTTGATCTCATTCACTTACAAATCGCGAGCGTACAAGAGCTCCATGGTGAGATCGCGGGCTGCACTTTAATAATTATTAAATTTCGTTCAATTATGCAACAGAAACAGTGATATTAGTATGAAATATTTATAGTTTAATTATTTTAATTACATAAAACGCTGTAATACAATTGCACAACGAGATCAATTAATAATAACAAAAACTATTTTAACCAGAACAAATAAATATTTATACAGAACATTTCAATTAATGTTTCATAAATTGCAAAAGAACAGAAACAACCATGAAACCAAATAGGAGCATTGTGTATGATCAGCTTCAACTACCGAGGAACGAATATCCACCTCCATCTCCCTGTTGCTGCTAATCTTAAACGATACTGCAAGGAAGAATCTTCTAAGATTTTCGTTGGAGTAAAATGTTTTTCGTAACTTCCCTAAAGACTTTTAAGGTAGTAGCCTACTTGCGTAGGTAGAATTAAATCACTAAAATATCTTAAATCGTAAATAAACAGAGTAAAATGTACTTATTATGATTTCTCCTTGTACCTCACTAGCCATATAAATGAAATAATGAAAGTTATAATTGATGGTGAAATATATTGCGTCTTATGGAGGAAACATTTTAAAAATGTCAACTTTTAAATCACGAAAATGATGAAAAATTACTTCGATTTGTAAAAAATTTTCCGTAGTATTTCTTACATCACTTTTATTTACATGTCACCGGACATTTGAGAAAGATATTTAACTTTAGATAAAGTGAGACGCATAAATAAGGAAACAGTTGTGCTCGGTCGCCATGTTTGTATATGCTCTTATGCATCTCAAACGAGCTCCTGAGTATTGTTTGCACTTTCTTATTAACTGATAGATACAAAGTAAATCATGTTTTCTCAACATTATAATTCATATTGTTATGTTATAAAATAATTACACTAAATGTAAAGAAACAATTATATTTCTCTGTGATTTGACTAACTTCGAGTGCTCCACCGTAAAACTTTCGCTTGTCGCAAAAAGTGGCTTCGCGAGGAGCATGTGGTCCGCGGGGTGTTAATTGGAAACTCCAGCAGCAGATCAGCAAATTATGAGTCAAACTCAATTAATTCTTCACATTACCAGATTCCCTGCTGTATTAGGCGGGGTTGGGGATACTGGAGTCGTACTTGTGAGGTGAACACGTGTACAAGAAGTGATCAAATCTGCATTTTCGCGCTTAGAGTCAGAACGGCAGGAGTACTTCTGACCAACAATGGTATAGAGGTTTAGGACCTTGTAAGACCTTTGCCAAATCTGAAATAGTGCTCCGTACTGAGTCCGAATTATAGAGCATGAACACGTGGAAGGAAAACGATAATTTTCGGATTTTTGCCTTCTACGCAGGGACGAGCAGGCAGAACCTCGACAAAGTTTGTTGGCAAGAAGAAGGGCACATTTTCAGATTTGCTGTAGCACTTGGAGGGGTTGGGGATACTGGGGCCGTACTTGTGAGGAGTCCACGTGTTCAAGGAGACATTAAAACTGCATTTCGGCCCTTTGCGCCACAACGGAAAAAGTGCTTCTAATCACCTTTGGTACCGAGGTTTAGAACCTTATAAGGCACAACTTTGCTAAATCTGAAGTTGATACTCCGCATAGGGGCCGAGAAACGAGCATATGTCACGTGTCCGAGACACGTCTAGTTTGACACACGTAACTTGGCAACGGATTGATGTGTTGACGTGATTTAAACGGCAATATACACGGTTCGCAGAAGGGAAGAAAATGTTAACAATCTTACTCTGCTACTATGAAGCTGCTACAAGGAAGTTGCTACAATGAAAAATGTCTGGGAAAATTTAGAAAATTAAAACATATACTCACGGACTGTCGCTTCTATCGGGGATAGGGTTGGACTCTCCAAACAGATGAGTGATGGGAAGGGGACAAGCGGCAAGCAGTCATATTAACGAGGATCGACATGAGGGAGGACATATCTGGCGAGATGGATACACCGGGAGGCTCCACTGGTTTGTGTACTGCGTCGTGTTGAGGCAGCTTTGTATGTCCCAGATAGTATTACCCCAGATAACTGGGGTGCGTCAGAGAGAGAAGGAGAAAGGGATACAAATAGAAAAAATTGAAGAGATAGAAGAAAAAGGATGGGACAACTACACCGCAGGGTTGACTAATTAAATGGAATTTTTTGTAGGGGATAAATTCCGGCGATCAACTTCTAGTCTTCAGACAAGTATAATTGACGGAGTTGCGGATCTTTGGCGTACTATAGAGTGAGAGAACGATCGTCTTAATGAAACAAGCATGTGTACACTCTAAGGAAAATTGGAAAGAATTGCTTTTGAAGACGATCATATACTGGGAATTCCAGGATCTGGAAACAGAAATCCTTCACATACGATCTGTGGTAAAATGACATTTAAAACGATAGTAGACAGTGCCCACGTCGACATGGTACGGACGGGAACCGTGGTCTGAGAAACTAAAAAAGAATATTTTATTTGAAGCTCAAGACAAAAAAGCGAGCGAAAAGACTGTGATTAACAACCCGCGTAATGTCCTAGAGATGCGGGACCGGGATGAAGTTTGAACAAATGAAAAACAATTAAAATAACAGATGATTTAGATTTAAAAATACCTAGACCCCTAGCAATTGCAACGAATAAGCTTTTGATAAGTTATAATTGTAGAAAAAAAGAGGGAGATTAAAGACACATGGGACAAACGTGTTAAGTTCGAAAATAGGAGTATTTTGGCAAAGCTAACATTTGATGCAATGCTTTTGCAGACTGCGGATTCAGGGTCAGAGGCGTAGAGCTGCTATCACAGCATGACCGTACAAGTAGCTGCGTGCGTCGAGGACACGCAACGCAGTGGGTCAAAATTCGTTGGAATGGTATCTGGAAATTCTTAATGAGACGGTTATTGCTTGCTTTAACCAATAATAAACTGGTCGACATCCTATTATTAAATTGTACTAGGATTTATTCAAGTGAATTCGTAAATGTTCTCTTGAACGTTCATAAATACTATAATTAGAAAGAATAAAAAGAGAGTCCGAAATAGAGATATGGGTTCGCCCTTTGCTCATTCGATGATTGCATTTTGTAAGTTTAAAAACTGGGATATTTAATGAATTTTGTTTTACTTCTAAGTATGCTGTACGTTTGCGTTTCCTATTCTCATTGTATTTCCGTGAATCGGCGAGAAACTCGACCTCGGGATTTTGCGATTTGTATGCAACTTTTCGTTTACGTCCTCCTTTCAATAGATGCCAGTGCTGCTTTTGTAAACATGAAAACTTGATCATCCTCAGAATTAAGCTGACCAAATTGTGCTCTCTTACAAGTATACCACACTGCAAACTTCAGTTTCTATCAATATACTGTTCATAGTAAGCAGCAATCTCCTGAAAAGAAGTGCACGTTTCTTTCCCAGATTATGTGTACCCGCCCACTGTTTTTCCTGCGACGGCCGGAGACGTGCGTCGAGACGCTGCGTCAGCGTAACGAAACGCCTCTCGCGTCGCTATCACGAGGACGCTCGACGACCGCACGCAAGTGCTCATCATACGACGCTCGCACGACGAGATAAACATTTGTGGGGCTTTGTCGGCACGAGTGCTGTTGCCGAACGGACTGGATAAGGACATAGACGATGCTCGCTCGCCTTGTATAGGAACACTGCTTACTGTTTTGTATCAGAAGTCGACGAGAAATTTTTTTTTCAACATTTGATAACGTCTAGCAGCACAGGGATTCTTCCTAAAGAGAGATGTACTCGGGGCTAGTGAACACCGCTTTTCAACACCGCTTCGTGACGCCGCACAGTGGAGTATGTTGAGACGAAACCTGGCCAAAGGAATTTTATCCCGTGAAGTTGATGGATTATGGCGAATTATCGTTTATATGTATATAAATAAATATCATGTTAAGTTAAATGTATTTTTGATTCGAGAGATTATGTATCAAATTTATATAAACAATTAAAAAGAAGCTCTATTTAAATTTCTTAACATGAATAATGAACATAACATTTGCTTATGTACATAAAAATGATTTTTCGCCAGAATTCACCAAATTTACTGTATAAAAGACTTTTGGCCAGGTTTCGCCTCGATATACTCTACTGTGCGGATACACGAAGAGGTGTTGAAAAGCGACACTTACTAGCCCCGGGTATGTACCCGTAACCGAGACTGCATTTCCTACTTCAACTGCAACAATATATGAGACTAGCTAATCACCTTACAAATGTATATTTGCTTATCACCTCTGACATTATACTTTCACGCAGACAGAACACACAATTTAGTTCTTTTCCGCGCATCTCCCAACATAACAGAAAGCCAAGAGAGCTGCACAGTGGTAAGAAAGGCGCTAACACTAATTGTTTTCATTTAAAAAGTTTTTTTCGCTTATTAAAATGTTGAGTAAAAATATCGATCGTTTTCCTTTTCGTTAATTACATTGAGTGAAAATTAAAAGTCATAAGTAAAGCGAATTTTATGTCTTGTTCAGTCGTCCAGTGGTGTCACCACGTATGGCTCAATATCGAAGATCGCGCTACATACAGCAAAACGGCGTTGGCCTAAATAGTATGTAACGATTCCATTATTAAAGTGATACCTTTGTCTATAACAGGACTGATAGTGCCTCTCTGAAATACTTGAAAGACCTTAATGTACTCGATATCGTTTTATGCAACGTTTTTCAAATGACCACTTTTTTCTTTTTGGAATTGCTTATAAAACTTTATTAGAAATCCTCCCAGGGTAATTGCCCAGAGATAGTCACAAGTATAAATTCTCTGGCTCCAGACGAGTACTTCATACTTCATGTTCTTCTTTGAGAATTGTAGCTCCACAAACATTTGCTTTTCATGAATCGTAAAGCTTCTTCATCAAGCCGAATTCTGTCTAATCTGAACGATAAGTTCAAGCATCTTTCCCTTTAGTGTTCTTTGCAACTCAAGAATCGCACGAACTCTCAAATTACCTAAAAAAGTCGAGGGAGCCCACTCTATCTTATGCCGATTATGGTTATCATAAAAATCCCACAAAAATATGTTCAAACGAGAATTCAATGAAATAAGAAAACACAGTTGTCGACGAAGAGGAAATTTCGTTTTCTACTCATTTTCGAAAATGCACTTTGTACAAACAGGAAGTGAATATCTGGAATTAAAGAATGAATTAACAGTTTGCTTTTTAAGGGGTTGTATGTTCAAATAGAAAACGTGTTATTAAGTTATTATTTTTAAAGATCTTCGATCGTTCCACGTTTAGCCGAATGAAACCGACATTGCCCATGAGAATGAACTTGTCATACAGTTGACAACAATATCGTCCCTAATTAGCCTAGCGATCTCCACCCCACCAAAGAAGGTGCTACGGTGTCTCACGTGGAGCATTACTTAAATTTGCATGGCATTGGGAGTATCGCTGGACACAGCATGGGTCCGAAACAACCATGGATTCGATGCAAATATCGGACATTTTCGATTATTTTTATGTATCATCCCCTTACCACACCATCTCTAGAGATGCTACTCCCACGAGCGCTGAATTTAGTCTTAGCGTTACAGAAAGGATGTTCCCACTTATTTTGAACGTGAACTCAGCAAAATTTCGCCAATAAATATTAAAATTCTGCATTTAAGGCATGTAAAAACAAAGAGAGGTTGTTATTCGAAACTTCGTGAGAAAATTTTTCTTCCTCTTGTTTTGAAGGTCAAGTGGGCAAGATTTCATTAATCCTAGAAGAAAACTGTAGATTTGTATAATTATCCCGAAAATTGTGCGAAGTTTCTGAAAATCTTCGAGAAAGGGTTCTCAAGGATCATGATTCGACAAATCTACAAAGATATCACATTCTTCTTCTGGAGCCTAAACGAATAATGATTCAGATTACTGGCACTCAAAAGAAGCCAGAATATTATCAATTTGTGTAATACATATATAGGGTCTACTATCTCAAAATCGGCAATCAACAGAAAAAATGAAATCCGGTTTTAAAGATCGTTTGTAATACCTAAGTTGTGAATAATATTTCACTGAATTACAATATTTGTACACTATTCTCTACAATTTTCACATTCTAAAATATCTTAATCCTTTTAAAATACTTCTCTTCATAATATGCAGAATAGTTATATCTCCTACCCGGAGTTATCAGTTCATAATCAGGTTATATGTTCGAGATGCAATGCAGCAATACTATTAACACTTACGTCCATTCCCTTCCGGAATCAAATGAAAATTGACTTCAATTATCAAATTTATTCAAGTCTCTTAGCAACCCACCGCCCATTGTTTTATACATGATAAAGAACAATCAATAATCTCACATGGCCTACGACAATGCACCACTTTTTTTCATTTGACTGTCCACTACGTTACAACTACAAATAAAATAGTATCATGTCATTGTGTTATTGGTATTCTCCAGTATCCAGCGTACAGATAACACGGTTACGTGGTGTCATGAACAGTGAACTGGTATGAATGTGGAGAAATTTGAGTTTAAATTTATAGAATTATTCAAATTTATTTTCACAGTGCTTCTAAAATATAAATAAGCGGAAATGTATGTTCTTATAAAGCGCTTTATTTGGGATTTATTTGAAATGCCAGGAGAACATTCAAGAAACAGAAAACTTTACGTTCACATAAAATAATTTTCTCATTTCCTCCCCCTCATCAATGCATTGAATACTAAATGGTAATCTGAAAACCATCAGATCGGAATACTAGATTTTGTGCCAAAACTTCAAAACTGAAGAAAGAGAATGTTCCACGTTATAATAATTGTACATTAATTAATTTGAAATTCTGTGATGGCTGTACTAACAAAGTATACAAATGAAGAATTCACAGTCAAAAAAGCAGTTATGCTACGTGTATGACCACGTGGAGAACAATAATCTAATTTACTCTTCGCAAACAAACGGGCAAGGGACCGTCTAATCAGTTTTGATCAAAGGGTTGGAATTGAAATACCTGCGCGTCAAGGAAAACCATGACCTGTGTCCCAAACTAAAAATAACTAATATAGTTAGCTGTTAGAAAAATACCCTATGAAGACACTCTTATCGACAGAGTGCAAGTCATTGCTAAAAGGATTACAAGTTAATACATAACTAAAAATAGAATATGTAGCAAAAGGATACCAGCATTAAATCATAAGCATTGATTTAGCTGTAAGTATTGATGAGGCAATGAATATCCTTTTTACAAATTTGGTAAAGTCAAACCTTTTTCAAAATATACAGCTTTATCACTGAAAGAACTGTGAGTAGATCTCAATATCTATTTTCATACCCTTAAGAATTGCATTCTTTGCAAAAATAGTTGAAGAAAGAATCCATTGCTGGTGTTCTTCGGTTGCAGTTTACTGTCGAATTTCATCTCATTCCCTTGAGTGGTTTCTCTCTGGCCGTAAAAAACCTATAAAATGGAGGCGAAAATACTCTTACAATTAGTTGAAGAAAGAACTGTCGAGGACCTCAAGAAAGTCGGAAAGAGCAGACTACTATCGAGATAATTTCTGTACAGCGCCGGATTTCCCTTTCTCGAAGATCCAAGCAATTTACATTATTTGGTCCCATTAAAATTTTTATGCGATTTCCTAATTGAATACTTTCAATTACTAGGATATAAACTAACAGAATGGTGTGAAAACGCATTAAAGTTATTAAGGAAGTTTATAGCAAATTTTTAAGACTCTTCTCTATCGCAAACTACTCTATCTTCAAAAGACAATGACTATCGTTTTCAATTTACAGAAGTCGCAAACCGCAGGTTTCTTGGTTTTAAATTCATGTGTAATTTTTTTTCTATCTGTCAAACAAGACCTTTCATCCTGATAGATTTGATTGCGACACAAATGTCGGCGAAACCAAGAAACCCAAATGAGGTACTTGTTAAGCAGCAGAGAAAAATATTTGAATCATGATACATCACCAGAAATCATCGCTGCAAGCATTAAAGTACTAAATTACAATTTAATTTAATTTCCCGTTACTAATTTTCAATTTCGTACCCTGTAACAAAGTAAAATAGAAACAGTCTAATCACCGAGTGGTGTGATATTTTGCCCTTTTCAGAGCGTGCTAGTCTTGAATGAGACTACTTCTAGAACGAGGCATGAAGCAAAGACTTATTTTCCACGAAACTCCCGCCCTCATTCCTCTGTAAAAAGACTGATGCGTTCCATCTGAATCGAAGTCAGCAGCAACGACTAAGGCGAGTGAGAATTCCTCAAAAATCTCCCGCTGAACATCAATTTACCCCGAGGGCAATTTGCCGCCTCCAGTTGGTACATAGCGCTCTCGCGTTCGGAGAGAACGACTTGAGATTCTGCCAATTTTATACGATTTTTAAGCGATTGCAAGAACTCCAATCGCATGAGTTCAAAATACATTACGGATTTATGGCGAATAAAATCCAAGATTCATAATAATTTCATGAGCACAGATCTGATGCAAAAAATCGATGAAAATTATCCTTTGAAACGAGAATGCTCGTATTTTCAATTCACGTTCTTAATTCTGATGTAATCCAATGATTTTGGGAAGTTGCCCCTTGAAAACTGACCACAAATTAGCACAGAATGATGTTACATGCGTAATTACAGGAAGATTGAATGTAAAATAAAGAAATGCAATTTTCCTACACACAATTCTCAAATATCTGTACAGATTTCAAAACTTTTTTTAGACGGTCACTATACGTTCCTGATAGGATCTGTACATAGAAAAGTAAAAATTTAATTCATTTCAGCCAAAGTGCCAAATTCCAAAGAAATTGATATTAAATGTAGTAAGAAAATCATGAGGAGAGAACACCGCAGTAGTGAAGGATCATTTTCTTTTCGAGTCCAATGTTTTGTGGATTTGTCTTTGAAACTGAAGATGACAAAGTTTTACTAAGTCTTATACAGTATGTTTTATACCACACTTTTAAGGCACGTCACACAGTTTTGGAAGTACATCGAGGAACCTATCAAATTTAAATCTCCAGAAAAGTTAAATAAATGAACATCTTTTTTGTTTACTATTGGATGTCTTTGTAATTACCGGGCAATTTGAACAATCAAATGTAAAATACAGTTTATATCATCTGGTAGTACTCTTAGGTAATTGCAAATTTTCTTCTCGGAAAAGCGAAGACCGCAAAACTTCATCAACGTTCCAACTACGGAAGTTGGAGAATAGGAATTTGATCATCCATTTCGATGGCACAGCCGTTGCACCATGAATCAACACTTACAAATCCCAAACTTTGATCTTGTAAAAGAAAGTGTGCGGACGAAGACGTGAGTCACTCCAGGAACTGTGCAAAACGTTTACAAAAGAGTTTTCAGAATTCACCGTGCTTTCCAGTTAAGAAGGTTGGGGTATTTTTGTCACTAATTGGAGAAAAATAAACAAAAATCAGAAGTTACTTTTCTACAAATGTTGTTTGTAAAGAAGATATTAAAGGGGTCGATATTTTTTACTTCACCAAATGTTTAGAAATTGCTTCCAAAATTCGAAAGTTTAATACGAAATGTTTAATTGATTCAGTAAGGAATCAGAGTTTATTACAGCACGATAATTACGTAATTTAATCCTACCGTACGTGAAAGTTATTGTTGCTTTTCGGAAAATGTTTGGAGAAATGTGGAAACATTTTCATTGTTCGTTCATCATTCCACTGTGCTGTCACTGAGAGGATGAGTATATAAATGTCAACGACCGACTTTAAGTAGTACTACTATTAACGTCCATTGTAATCGAAAGAAATAAAGAATTTAAAACTTACGACCTCATTGTGGACGAATACTATTTATTTTGTGCTTGTGTCTTAAATATTTATTTATTTTGACCAACTTAAAGCGTTAAAAGCACTCTAAAAATAAACAATACAAAAGTCAGCGTTATATAACTCCAAGACAACCCCTCCGCAATACAGTGAAGATATCACAAACCCCACCTCCCGCCAGGGTTTGTTACATTATTTACGGACAGCCTCTAAATAGGTAGGAGATAATCAAAACGTATTACAGTAGCAAATTTTCACGAAACACGCTGTTGTCATAGTGAGATCAGGTGCGGAGTGAACTGAAAGCCGCTCTCGGGTTTGTACATTTGATTGATTTTTCAGAAGAGAAATCTAGCACACATCTGATGACTGTGACATTTTACTTACAGAGATATTAGTACGAGAAAATAGCGAGGATGATTTTGTTGCACTAAAAGACAATAACTGAGCAGAAACATATAAGAGTCTCGAGCTTTAATGAATACTTCTGAAAAGAGAATATTCCTCATAGTGTAGAAATTTTCAAAATTTCCTCTTCCTTATATGCTATTTCCGGTATGTTCTGGAATGGATACCCATTCAAATTTTGATTCATTCACGAATTATCAAGGAGACATTGTGAACAAATCCCGGGTAAAGTTTCGTATTTACACACGAGCCGACATATCAAACGATCCGAGTTTCGGAGGGAGAAGGGAAGGAAATTTTCTCTCGTGTCTTTTCTTTAGTTCTGAATTTTTCAGAATTTTTTATATCCCACCTGAGGGAGTTCATACTCCTCTGTAATTGTGATTGATACCTTCACGCCAAATAAAGCGAGAAAAGTTCCCTATCCTTCATACAATTCAACTTGTACATTGCACGAATTATCGCAAAATATACAAGTGATTTATTGAAGTAACAGTATTTTCGTAGTTACGTGTGTGGCAACACTGCTTCTCTTTAGTGTGTGGTCTGATTTTGTTTTGTTTTTCATTCTTCGCTTGTCTGTGTGTATTGTCATTCAAGTGCTTGCTTCTTAATAAAAGTCAGTCAAATTTCAACATTATTCGCTCTGCAACTAAAAATTCAGCATTATTTCCACAGTATTTTTCTCGTGTTCAAAAAGAAGATTGTCATCCTTAAGAAATATTCCTGTAATTTGTACTCTGGGAGGGTTTTCGTCTTCAGCTGGCTGGAAGTACCCAGAGCTCCTCCGACTGCGCTTGCCTCTCGAGTACCCTTGAGAGAGGTTGTAGACTGTCCTTTGAGCACTCAGTGACGCAGACCTTGGCCAAGGGTTGCAGAGGCTTACCTTTGTAGAGGCAATGACGCAAGCATAGGGAACTCAGGGGTCAACCGTTGTCATGAAGCGGGAACACTGGATATACAATGAATGGTGTTACGATTATCGGGCAAAAGATGACGCGAAACCGAGAGAGTGAATTAAGAAACGGAACTTACGATTTTACCATCCCAATAAAATATTACGGGAGAACAGTAGCTTATTGTACTCCGCATGGAGAAACGGAATTTTCAACTCATTTGACAAAGAATTAAGCATTTAATTACAATAAAAGTTTAATGAACTTACGTTGATAATCCTTGTATTACCAAACAGAGTAAAACTAGAAACGAGAGAATCTATAAAAGACCAATGTTAATAAGAGTTGTAGAAGATGTTGATGCGTTCTAGTGCACTATCAGCGACTGCTTCCTAGGGAAGACACGCTCAAACAGACAAGTTCATTCACATTGGAATTTAATTCGGAATGTTCTATGGGTGTACCTCACTTTGCTTAGAGTACAAACCAGCGGTTTTATTTCATACCTCATATCTTTATATCTCATATTTTATATTGGATTGACCTGTGAAGACTGAAAAACAGCCACTATAATTTTCATTGCTGCCTCGTGAATCACAACTGTGCTGACAAAATAAGATGATTTTGCAATTCAAATAAAAAACATCTCAAAGTTTAAAACAATTTGAGATATTTGTCCTTTTCATCGATCGGATCTAATTTAACCAAGTTTCACAACAAAATGAAAGCGCTTGGAAGAAAAAGCAGGGAAAGAAAAGTCTTAAATTATCACCTCGAATTTCTTCAATTATCGCTTTAACTATCTATGCTATTAGGCCCCCGCGGCGTAGTTGGTCGTACAATGGTATAAATGAAGTAAACTTTCGAAAGAAATTATGGACGGTCCTCTAGAAATACGCGCGTTACGTCGATATCATTCTGTCAAGCCTTACGATTACAAAAGGTCACATAACGATGTTAAGCAAGAAATTTTGAGAATTGAGTGATATTTCCCTCTGAATTAGCTTTCAGTTTGCGTAAGGTATTCCTTTATATTTGTGATCTGCTGAATGAGTATTACGAGGAGAGTCTAAAATGATATCGCCTTATCACATCAAAGAAACGTACTCCACATCTTGAGCACAAAACATCTTATAAAACTCAGGTAGTGAGGTAATCTGTGGACTCATTGTTACCTATGTACTATCAAATTATTAAAAATTGTTCTTCCCATAAGCCTTATTTAATATTTTCGGAGGGAAAGGAGTAGTAGTTCTTCGTTTCGGTGTTGCTACTCTTTCTTCGAATATTATGTAAGATTTCCAATCCCCCTCCTTCCGAATGAAATTCTGACATGCTTAGAAATCTAACTCTGAAAGTCAGATAACTTTGACGAAGAAGAAAATATTACGGATTTGTTCATTCGATCATTACAGAGCTACAAAAAACTTGTAATATAAAATGGAAAAACATAAATGTATCCGTTGAGAACGCCCAAATTATATAGGAGTAATGGGAATATGGGTTATGCATACATTTAGAGCTTCATAGAAAACTAATAGATTTACGGTGTCCTTTTTTCGGATCAAAGAATGGTATTTTTGAATAATTTATGAGAACACTTTCCCCAGATACTCAACAAGTATATTGCTAATTTCCTCCCCCCCCCCCCCCGTGTGTGTGATTTTTTGGCAATTAATGAATGAGCCAATCAGAAATAATTTCCCGAGCGAATTATAAATTAACAAATTTATATTAACAATACGACAAATCATTCTATAATTTTTAGAGCCTGGAGATGGTCGATACTCAACTGAAAGAGCTCTCACTTAAAAGGAAAATAAAAATCGGAAAACAAACGTCAAAACATCTTAATTGTAATTCGAATTCCGTTTACTCCTTACCACAAGTAACAAATTCTATGATTGTGAATGAAATTGGCTGAGATGTGTTGGCGTACTCTCTGAGTGCAGGGGGCATACCTAACACCGTACTTTTTAGAATCGGAGACCATTCGATTGCGTATTTCCATCAAAGTCCAGAAAGCAAAAAATAGAAGAAAGCCCTTTCTGTTGAAACAGTCTCCTTGAGTGTGAGCTTGCAGGGGGGTGGGAAGGTCGCAGCCAATCGGCAAGCGCCACACGGCCCTACAAACGCGTCATTCGCATCATCGCGATAAATCAATAACGCGTCCCTCGCCCCCCTCCCACAACAACCCTCTCGCACGGTCGCAGCTGTCAGCGGTTTTGTACAGCTGGGTGGGGGGTGGGGGGAAGAGGGGAGCCTCTTTCAATTGAGGGCGCACTCCTAATGGAAATGGCTTAGAGACGACTGTTAGCGAGAGCGTAGTCTTCCCTCTCTCAGGGAAGGAGGATTGAGTATTGAGTGGTGAAAATTCATTTTTCTAGGTTTCGCGGGTCCCTGCAGTGGCCATCCATTGACTTTCTTCAATACTCAAGCCCAATACAAATATGCTATGGCAACATGAATTTTGCTTGGTGCAACTTCAATTCTTGTTGCAATCATCTCGGAGACCGTTCACTATACAAACAAATATGCTCGGAGCCATGTATATTTAGCCACATTGACAAGTTGATAAAATTGATTAAATAGAGGCACACAAAACTTGATTCATTTAGAAAAAGCGTTTTCCCTTTATCTTATCACTCCCCCATAAATCCATAGACGATATGTTCAGAAACACGTTGGTAGAAAATGTCAAGACTCGAAGCTCTCTGTAGGTGACAACGACGTGTGGATATAACTACGAGGAATCATATGTCACTTGAACGCATCCTTAATTTCATCTTTGAAATAAACAATTATAATAGTATTGTTTATAATTACATCTGTTGAAACCAAAGGTTACAGGGTTCCTGCATCGCACAGGGTAAATGAACCCCGGTTAGTTAGCTGAAATGGATTTTTTCTCAACCGATTCGAATGATTTTCGGCTTAAATGAAAGGTCTGACTTTGCTCAGTATTGCAAGAAAATTTTATGCTTTACTCACCCTTAGTTTTTTAACAGTTAATTAATGAAATCATTTTCTAAATTTTCGTCTGTTCCGCTAAGCGTAAATCCTGTTAATGTGATTGCGGAATAATGAAACTATTTTTTTACCTGTTTTGACCACGACTTTGCTCATCCATACTTTTGCGTGCAATAGCTTGTTTTGCAATAAAATTGCGGAAACATGGTTTATTACGCATGGTGTCGCCATTTGCTACATATCCGGCAGAGAATTAGCGCGTAATTTGAATTCTGCTACGGTACCAACACAACATAAATAAGCTCAAATACTCCGTCAGCACAACAGGTGCCATTGTCGAGAGGTAAATGGTTGATGACATCATAGCGGTAATGACGCCATAGCAGTAAACTTTTAAAACTGATTAAATTTGATATTTTTAATAAATAATATTTTTTCTAAAATACCTTTATTTTCATCGCGTTTTCCGGCGTTATTAAATATTAGAGAAAATATTATATTATGAATAGATAGTATAAAAATTAATTTATAAATAATAAAAACTAAGAAATTAATCCCGGTATCGCAATTTATTCATTTTTTCCTACCGATTGTTAACTGCCAAATCTATTTAATTTTGATGGGTTTTTTTTGTGGGGCTTTAGGGCTCGTCAACATCGAGGTCATTAGATTCCATAATTTTGATGTAGTTTTAGTGGTGAGTTTTGTTATATATATCAGCTTTCGTACAAGAGATTTTTTAGCGTGTATATGACTTAAATTTTAAATTACCTGGTTAAAAATGTAATACCAGCAATTACAATCTGTATATAAAATTTGTACATTGCCTTGAAAACAGATGTACACTTTTATTCGAATTCGGCTGATACTATGCACACCGGGTCTGCAAGAGTAAGATTACTGTTCCCGTGATAATTTAAAATATAGCAACAATAGCAGTTGACGTTGCTTGTGATGTCTATAACGTCATCAACCATTTACCTCTCGAGAATAGCATTTGATGTACTGACGGAGTAACAAATGGCGACACCATGCGTAATAAACAATGTTTATGATTTTTGTATTTTATTGCAAAAACAAGCTATTGCACGCAAAAGTATGGATAAGCAAAGTAGGGAAGGTCAAAACACATTGATAAAAAGTTATTTCATTATTCTGTGATCAGTATATGTATTAACAGGATTTACGCTAAGCCGAAATGACGAAAATTTATAAAATATTTTTATTAATTAACTGTTAAAAACTAAGGGTGAACAAAGTATAAAATTGCCTGTGCAATACTGAGCAATGTTAGATCTTTTATTTAAGCCCAATATCGTTCGAATCGGTTGAGAATAAAAAATCCATTCCGGCTAACTTCACGGAACCGGGTAAATGTTTCGCAACAACGCAAGTCACGAGGGGCTAAATTTTGAAACGTGAAACAATGAAACTTTTGAGATAGTGTACTTTGTTTTTCCTAACTGGTGCAGCACCATACTATTATATCTTATCCGAAATAGGAGAAGTAAAGAAATGATGTCATGGTTTATAAACAGGTGTGCCAACTTTTATCATATCTCGTACCTGGTGCTCAGCAACAAGGAGAAACAATTCAGAGCTGTAAGTCGGGCTAGTTCCGGTTTCACAAGAATCAGTGAACCAATCTACGATCTACTATTGAATGATATCAGGAGGAAGTTTGTATTATTAGCTGGGGAAATGATAATATTTCAAGTTTAAATTATATACACCTTTATTTGACAATGACGGTATTCTTCTCTACACGAGGAAGGCATGCCTCAACCGTTTGGTGGATAACATGATTAACGTTTGTTCTTCTTTCTATGATACACATATATCGTTAATAAGTAAATAGAATTTTGTGATTCCCCTAGGTAATGCCGGAAATTCGTTTGATAAGTGAAGAATATGGGGAAAAGGCGCAGCGTCAGAAGATGAGCATAGAATCCGCGAAGCGTGCACCGAAGTGACACATTTCTGCGTGCGAAAGTTTTGCAAATAATTTCTGCCAGACATCACTTGTGTCGCCTCAGCTCGAAAATATCACTGGCTCAGATTTATTTTCACAGCACTTGAAAATGCGACGGGAAAACGCAATCACATACTTAACAGAGAAATCTTTAATTTATTTAATATGTTCTCATTATTGGAACGGTATTCATTAACCTAGTGTTTTTTCTCGAACATGAATTTCCGGTGTAAAGTCCGGATGGAATTTTATAGAACAATCTCTAGCACTCTTTAGGAGAGTTACACGGTTTTTAAATTCCTTGAATGATTTAACTTGTGTCTAAAATCATATTGTATCATGAACTTGGAACTTAGGTCTGTTATTCGCATTGGGTAGTAAAAATATTTTTCTCACAGAAATATGCCTCCAAATTCCATCATTTTGCACCAAATTTTCCAAATATGACACCTTAATAAGCAACTTCAGTAAGTAACTCTTGATGTACCTTTACACGGTACTAGGTCTTTTTTAAGTATTTCTCACAAGGTGGTCAGAGTGGATGCTACCCTCTCCCTATCCAATTAAAAGAATCAAAAACACTAGAGTGAACAGAAGATTTTATAACAATACGCACGCTTACCACACATATATAATTTGGAGAATGTTCTCCCTAAATGAACATCTAAATTTTACGTTACGTTGAGTTTTCAATATTCGACTTCACCCTTTCTTGTCAACAACACATTCTTCTTACGTCCTAAGATTTCATTGTTTCTTGAATTAACTTTCAAGTTTTCACATAAACGCTTCAAGAAGTACATAAATGCATCATGTACACGAACGCGCTGAACGACTACGTAATAATAATGCTAACTAGATCCTTGTCTGACAGAGACGAATATATCACTAGACACCTCCACTATCCATTCAAATATTAAAGTGAGTCAATCTTGAGTCCTAAATATTTCGTGAATAACTAACCAGTTTTTTTATGTTCTCAGTCGTGTACTTTCACTGTAACATTATTTTTTTAAATTGGAAAATAATATAAATATATTCTAGTTTTGAGACAGTCCTATTTGTGAGAAGCGCAAACCAAAGTGAATTTTAAGATACAGCTGATTATTGTTTTTCTTTTACTTTTACAGCATATCTTCAGTTACTACAACGAATTCATTCTCATCCTAAATATTTAACTGAGTTATAAATACATGAATGCACGAGTCTTCTTAGTCTCAGAAGTGTAGAGTATGAATTCGTAAGGCCTAGAAGAACCCCGATATCTTAGGACCATCTTTCATTCGTTTTTAGTTGATATACGTAGAGTTGCCATCAACAAAATCATAAATCTAGGACATGGAGACTAAAATCTCCGGATTTGGGAACGGAAACTTCGTATATTATCATACGATAATTTTTCCCCACGTTGTAATGAAAAGAGATTAATGATGTTATAACTAGTTTATTAATATAATAATATTTAATAATAAGCAAATAGGTTATTATTAAATAATACAGATTTATTCTTATTCTTACACACTTAAAAAATTTATTCTTATACAAAGTAAAATAGGTATTTCTCTCTATTGGTAAAAAAATACAAGAACGACTAGAATTAAGGAATAAAACTTTTGCACCGCTTACCACCGTTAGGTGAACAATGGGAGGCAGATGCGAATTTTTTAAAATTTTGACGACTAGTCTGCGCTGCTCAACATGTTTTAAAAAACTGGACAGTGCAGAAAACCACGTTCCCCGGACGCCCTTGGATGGGACAAACACGGGGAAACCCGGACGGATGGCAACCTTAGATATAGTACTATATATCTTGTTAGACAAATCATTTAAAGGTAATGCCGGGCAAAAAATGCGAAGATTTATATGTGACCTTCAATATTGATAGTTATTAACAATCCTAACTTATGTCATAATGTTAAACACCGACAGGACTCCCTGAAAGATATTGAGGCCTATGCTAAAATTCAACTTTTTTCTTTTGAATTTACGAGTTACTAGAAGAGATGTCGGTTTTTACCTTTTGAAAACAGTATTTTTATTTCTCATCGCTAGAGGCGGAAAAATTAGAGAAAAGCACACTTCGCAAATACACAATCAACGAAGTACAACGTACATAACTGGGTTTGAAAAATGTAAATTCAGAGAAAAATGAAGGTATGATTCACGACATTTCCTGAGCTAAATCAGAATTGGATTGCTCTTGGCCCTGGCGAAATGTCAACTCAAAGTTCTTCCCTCGGTGGTCGGAAGGTGATCCTTGGCATTTGAGCGACCGGTCGCTGTCCTTTCCCTGGTACGAGATGTTTCTAAAGCGTTTTATGGTGTCCTCCCCACGATTTTTAAATAAGCGTATCCTGGGTGATGCGCCCACTGACGGCGCTGATTTGATTGCACTCATTTTTCATCGAACGTTGGTTACAATGTTGTAGGCGGTTTTATTGCCTTTGAAGCGAGCGTTACATGATAACGACTAATTCTTCACTGTCGATACGATTTGCAACTAATGAAATTCCTCGGATGGCGGATCCCTCTCGAAAGATCGGAGATTCGATCCTGCACTGAACCTATTTACATCAGATATTCCTCACTTCAAATAAACGATGGACCGATACCTCTCTCCCTTTTTAATTTTTCACCCAAGCACTTAGTTTAATGGAAGAGCGAACCTGAAAGCGTGAACCTCGTCACATTCCAGATAATTAGAAAAAAAATGTTTTCGACTGCAGGATGTGTCCTAGAGACCTCGGTATCACACAAATGTTAGGAAGTTACTTACGAGGTTAATAGATATATTTCAGCTGTATTCTGACACATTTTACGAAATTTCGAAATGTATGTTTTTGTTTGTCTGTAAAGGATAGAAAACTTTTCAGCAATTGTTGGCAGAGTAAGCCTCCAATCTAGAGGAAATTTCCATTAAAAGTTTCTTTCGTGATAAAGGAAGTTTCTCGTGACCAACGAACCTTTGTCCGCTGAAATAGTTTTCATCCAGCTTAGTTCGAGCCAACGGTACTTTCTTCGAAGATATCGCATGTGTGCACAAATGATTTCACTTGCAGTTCTTACTTGAAATCTGACATCGACAGAATTCCAAAGGACCAGAATATCCACTTCTCTATTGTGATTGTTGCTCACAATTTGGCGATGACTTGAAACTCATTGCAATTTCCCGCAAAACATTGTGATATTTCTGGAACTACGCAAAAATTGCTTGTAAAGCGATATAGTGCAAATAATAATAATAATAATAATAATATTAATAATTCATAATATTTCTATTTACTTTTCACGTTCAGTGCTGATTGGAGAACGGAAGATTCTAAAATAGGAAATACACTTTTTCATGTAAGACATGTATGCCAAATCTGGCGCACTTAACGCACACCAAAACTTCCGGGAAAATTTCTACCGATTATAATGCGTTTTGTTATAACGGATAGAATAAAAGGGTGGAAGAATCTTTCCATTAATGTTAGAGAAAGAGGCAAATACAGCATAAGTAAATAATGAATCGTTTCAAATTCGTTTTTGCGTGAATCACGGAAACCTCACCGTAATATTCCTTTGTGAACCCTATTCTGAAAACCACAGAGGCCAAAAGCGGGGGGGGGGGGACAAGAAATGCCCGAAATCTGTGCGTCGCAGTAAAACAATGGGCTCATTAGAAGACCGGGGAGGGGTGCAGGGATGCTTCCATTGAGCGTTGGCCTCCTCCCCCACCGCAGCCACGCCCATCCAACATGAGCGAGTTGGCCTTGGCCTCGCGCTGCATCGATCCTCGCCATATGGGAGTCGACAAGTCGCCCAGGGATCGATAGGACCTCCTCCCCCACTCTCATACAGAGTAGGAGAGAAAGTCCACCAGAACGTCCAAAACATCAAAGAGTAATTGAACATTGTAAGGGAAGAAAAGATCCTGGACATATCGTTTCCACTTCGAAATTAAGTGCGAAACGCAGCACCGATAGAGCAGGGATTCTTGACAAAATAACTTTTTTAATAGAATCAATTTATGTCAAACTTATCAATGATTATTATGAGATATCTGAGAAAGAATAGTCATGTTTTATTACGTATTTTTGCACCCTTCTCAGAGTGGTGCCTTTTTAAACAATAAATGCCTCTAATATACTAAATTGAATACGTATTATGGCATTTCCCAATATCCTCGAAATATAATTGACTTTAATTTTTTTCTTTATCAAGTCAATGTTTTGAAATGTAGACAAGTGTATAGTATAGAAATAGGGCATTATATTAAATATATGAAAAAAATACAAAAGTGAGTGATCTTTAATACATGAAACCCATGATTGCGAGGAATATTTTTATTTGTCGAATCGAAACCGATAGATGTTTGTATCTTTTTAATTTTGTCTTTACTTCTTTTTTTAAAACCAGATGGAAATTTAAAAGTAGCTAAAAGTGTACCCCAGGATAAGGCACCAAAAAGTGCCCCCGAGTCAAATGACTTTGCTCTTATTTCTATATAGATACCCATAAAATATTACCATTCATTATATTTTCAATTCCCCTCACGTTTTACAGTGTTCCCAACCATTAAAAATAGTTTTTAGGTTTTTATTTTCTTCTTCTTAATTTTGAACGAAAATTAGCTACTGAAACTAGCCTCTCGATTGAGAAAATCCTTTAATCTAACCAAGAATTTTTTAAAGTTGGTCATATGGTATTTTGCTGAAAAAATCCCCATAAATGTATTTAAAAATTCCCAAAAATGTAATAAATCTGTCATTACTCTTGGAATTTAGGAGGTACAGGACCAAATTTTTAAATATAGGTTCTTCTATTGTTGTTCCAAAAATTTCAAGTCTCTACAAGTGGTGGGTCACTTCAAAATTTCGAAAAACTCATGTTTTGACAATTTTAGTTTGTCATTTTTATGACGAACTTCAAGGACATTACTCTTTATTATATTATCATTGTTTTGTCAATATAAACAAATATTAACACCATTGTTTGTAAATGAAACACATTTCTTGCCGATCAAGTATCGGAAGCTTTCTTAACATTTGTTGAAAACATTCACGCGAAAATCCTTTACTTTTCAAGTCTAGTTGACAGTTGATATAAATGAACAAGTGCACTGGTTATTTGACTACTAATGGTGAATACCGACAAATTAAAATATATTGGAGTCTCTCTGACGCAGTTTAAAAATAAAATAATAATAATAAATCCTTTTTAAAAGAGCTTTATTTAAGCGATGTACTAAAACAAATACGATAAGTTAAGGTTTTTATTAAAGTAATGTCAAATGCTAATACCTCCATACATATTTCACATAAGTGGATTCTAAAAAAAATAAACATACTTATTATCTTTATCACTGAAAATGATTTAATAATTTATGTTGAGTTATTTGTTTTCAAAAGCTTGTTGCGGGAATCGTAAATAAAATACATACTTCAGCAAGTACTTACTTAACAACCCACCACTGTCCAATGAAATTAATTCGTATCCACTTTTATGAAAAAATAAGCATATAAAAATAAACATAAGTACGCTTATTTTTATTAGAATCCACTAATGTGAAATATGTATGGTGGTATTAGCATTTGACATTGCATTACTTTAATATAAACCTTAACTTATCTTATTCGTTTTAGTGCATCACTTAAATAAATGCTAGCTTTTAAAAAGGTTTTTTTAATTTTATTTTTAAACCGTGTTAGAAGAATTTGTCGATATTCCCCTCTAGTAGCAAAATAACCATTGTATTTGTTCATTTATACAGAGGTGCCCACCTCCCTAAACCCTATGCCGTAGACCACCCGCTCAAAGAAAATTACCCCTCTCCATACCCTTTTCCTCTCTTCCATATCATATTCCAAAAATTAAGAAATATTTTACAAATTTATCCGTCTTATTGACCCTAACTCTATATTAAATCCTGTTTGCAAAACCATTGCACATGCTTTCTCTTACACTTATAAGATTCTTGTCTATGAGTATATAGTACGCAAACTAACTTTACAAAAAAAAAAGCAACAATTTTCATGCATCCTTTATTGATGCTGACAACAGCAGTTTAATCTTCTGAGTATAAAATAAAGGGAAAAAGATTGCTTGAAAATGGCAATTGTTTGGTACAATTTTTTAGACATTCTCCGCAGAATCCAAAATAAAACTATTTTTTGTCTTTCACAGGCGCCGTAAAAACATAGTTTGCACTTAGATATATCCTTTAGTTCAGAGGTCCCCAAACCTTTTTGTTTTGTGGACCACATGCTATGTTTTTCGTTTTTGAATTGAATATTGAATTTTTGCAAATTCATCAAATTCAAATGTGGTTTTGACAACTGGTATAATGCTACTCACTTTGAAGGATTTAAATTTTTAACTGTGGTGTGAGAAACATAAAAACACTTTTTATACATTTATCGATTGGATTCAAATTAAAACCAACCAAATTAAAATTTAGTATCTATCACATAAAATAACTAAGCAAAAAATAAATGCTTTTAGTTGGAAGGGTGAACCTGATGCTTTAATAAACAATAGTGTTAATATTTGTTTATATTGACAAAACTTGTAGAGTCTTGAAATTTTTGGAACAACAGAAGAACCTATATTTAAAAAATTGGTCCTGTACCTCCTAAATTCCAAGAGTAATGACAGATTTATTACAATTTTGGGAAATTTTTAATACATTTATGGGGATTTTTTCAGCCAAATACCATATGATCAACTTAAAAAAATTCTTGGTTAGATTAAAGGATTTTCTCAATCGAGAGGCTAGTTTCAGTAGCTAATTTTCGTTCAAAATTAAGAAGAAGAAAATAAAAACCTAAAAACTATTTTTAATGGTTGGGAACACTGTAAAACGTGAGGGGAATTGAAAATATAATGAATGGTAATATTTTATGGGTATCTATATAGAAATAAAGGAACAAAGTCATTTGGCTCAGGGGCACTTTTTGGTGCCTTATCCTGGGATACCCTTTATTACACTTTTTTATTTTATGAATAATGTCAATGTTTGTATCTAAAATACGTCTGATCGAGTTTATTATTGCCCCGTTGTCTGCCAATTGTTAGTGTTATTAATACCTAAATATCTGGGTTCTTGTGATTTCTGTCCTTCCTCTTAGGTACAGGACCTTTTTTCCTTCCTTTTCCAATAACGAAACTGAAAATAATTTTCATACAGCTATAGCATTCACCAGATAACGACAATGATCAAGGAAAGAGGTCCTTTTGCGATACACAACGTCAAACAAAGCTCAGAGAATTGTTGCTTTACATTATAGGTAGAAAATTATTTTTTAAATATTTTTCCTATTGATACTACGTGTTACTTTCGTCAGCCAGAACTGGTACAAAATTGACAGCGATTTCATTGTTTGCTCTAACGCAAACGCGCCATTCTTGGCTCACCATAAATAAAGCGTTGTCAAAACACGCGTTTGTTTGTGTTACGAGTTATTGTGTTTATTTGCTTTCACTCGCGAAGATATTACTGACAAAAGCAGATTTCAAAACCTCTTCTTGGAATCGTTTAGACAACTCCACATTTACGACGTGCTAGGAAAAATTGATGGATTTTTTTGCTTCATTTCACGAATTTTTCATATTGTTCTGTAAATGTAACACTTAGTTTTCAATTTCTCTTAGATTCGTCCAACTCGGATTCGTGCATTCGATTGTCCATGACTGTCCATACAACCGGGGCCTTAGCGCTTTCTTTCATGTTGGTTTGGGTATAATTTTATAACACACAAGTTTCATTGTATCCGCAAGTAAGAAAAACACTTTATTTACTAATAAAAACAATAAATTCTTTCAGAATACGTTTAAATTTCCTGAACAGAGTTTCCTTGCGTCCCGGTCTCACAGGATGAAAGCGAGAATAGGAGCCGTAAATATTCTTTGTAGACTGAAAAAAAGCAGTAATTTTTATTCTTATTCGGGCATAGGGAGTTACTCAAGCAATTACAGAAATCCACTGTAAATATACCATTTGTTCGCTAGACGAAATACCGGAAATATAGGAAACTATAGATCAAGTTCTTATTATTGCAGTGTGTATACACTCCACAACACAATACCCCTTTAATTCAATGAGGAAATGAATAGAGTAAATGCCTACGCACAGAACAATTTTCTGTTGTTCAATAACTAACTTCAAGGTCAACGTAATGTAAATTGTCTAACTATTGTGCACCTCCACGTGGAGAGAATTGAATGATAACATGAAAGCAAAATTAGGTCGTCTCTCCTCCATTATGACGCACGGACGTCAAGGAAAAATCTACACAATATCCAAGTTAGGTATGGAATGAGATAAAGCATTTATAAAACTGGAACTGTTTCTTTAGGTAAATAGAAAAGGAAAAACTGCAGTTCTACCTCGATCCCTTAACGTATTTTAAAAATTTAATATACTTGTATAAGTAGAAAATATAAATGTACTTCGTACTACTGGGCTGCCCGTAATATTTCTCATGCAAATTCACTCTTTTTTGGAATTTTTTTTTTTATGTTTCATGTCTAAACTTGAATTACTCTCATGGGGGTGACGATCAAAGTATTTCATCTGTTTTAGAAACAACGTAACTATACTTCGGAATTTTCTCGATACATCATTCTGATTTTTGAGACATCCAACAAAACAACTTTATATCTTTCGAAACGCGTAATTTCGTGGACACCGGAAAGGGGGTGCTCACGAAAGCCTCTCTTCGTAAGTTTTTCTCGCTCATGAACTTGGTCCCCTCCTCGCGAGTGTCATAAAGTAAAGAATATATTTAAATATTGATGCAAGTAAAAGGTAAAATATATGATAAAATAAGTATAAGACGTATTTAACTAGATCAAGTATGAAATTATTGTACCAATATAGTTTATAATTATTACAGTTATTGTTTAAAATATTTCAAATTGACTTCGCAATCTTTTAACTGTACTTATGATTGCTTTTCTCTGATACGTTACTAACATATCGTAAGAAGTCGCCAATCTATACTATTTTTCAAGAGGAAAAAATTAAATATAATAGCATATGACGCTCTTCGTCACATCGATTTCGTGAACGGTCACCAAACAGGGAGAGGAATGGATAACACTCCGTATTTCTTCCTCGATGATTCGGTTCCTGATATTAGTTTGCAAGGACATGACGCATCCACCGCGAAAAGTACGCACGAAAACCACCTTCTGTGGATTCAGCTTTTATCAACTTTCCCACTCAGTTCGACTTGGCTTCCGTCATTTCCTCATCCACATGCCGTGCATCGGGTCCATTTCAAAAAGCATTCGTGGCTACGCAATGCCCTTAACTCAGTTCACCCGAATCCAACCTAGCACAGGTGCATGTTAGTCATCGGAAAAGACATTTTTAACCAAATTTAAAAAGCATTGTGTACGCCACGTCACCCATTGCACCGCGCTTCACGTCATTCCAAGTTTCACTTAGTTTTAACGCGATACAGTGTTATCTTTTATCTCTATTTTCAAACTAGTTTTTTCTTTCTTTTATTATTTTCAGTTCATTTTCACTTTCTGAGCAGCTGTGCAGACATCTTGCCTCTCTCCATGTCCCCTGTCGCACGTCACCCTGTCCATGCCTCTCTCGACGTTCCTTAGTTAAATGCACTTCCTCTAGATCGACCTTCAACTTGAAACGTATCGGACACATTTTTTATAGAACTTCTTGAGATCTATAACTCCGCACACCTAGTCTTAATGGCTCATGAAATCATCTGGACAGCGTTGAAGAAGAAAGAACGAAAACTGGAGTTCTTGTTCGACTACTTCGACATGAATACCTTTCCCTCATTTTCTATTATACAAGTACATGTTACACGGTCTATGGATACATAGAAAACTATCTTAAAAGAATGTTGAAATTCAATCCGAAATTTTTATTCCAAACCTAAAAATTAAACCTATCTCCTCTATACCAAGTGTACTATTAGTGGGTCCACTAAGATTCATTCGGGTGACTGACATAGTCAAAGTGTATACATTTTGCACATATTTTCTTATTAATGTTTTATCTTCAGTTTTCAAATGTATTTAAGATGTTACAAAGTTATACAAAACTAGATAATTTGTAAAATTTAAAGGAAAATCCACGGAAATTATATTGCTTGTTCCAATAATAAATTAATTTTTTAAATAAAAGAACTAAGCCCATCGCAACACTGGAATTAGTTGATTAGCTGTGACTGGTTTGACCTCTAACCCTTGATCACAAGGAGGCTGCCTCAACTTTGCTTTTCAATGCTTATCGTATTAACGTTCTCAAAAGTCAATTCAGCACGTCGTCTGTTGATTACTATTACGTCCTCAGTCAATCATTTTTCCAGTTCCATCACCAACCTTCTCTTGCATCTTCCTCCATTTCGTATTGAGGCCAGTGAGAACGGATGCCGGTTTATGTCGGCGAGTCGTGCGAAGACGAGGTGCTCCCTCTTCCCCTTGAGTGAGGATGATATTCTCCTTCGCGACGCGTCCTGCACTGCGAACAAAAACATTGTTCTAGAGGCAATTTACATTCAACGCATACGGAAACACTTCTACATT
Organism: Laupala kohalensis; assembly: GCA_002313205.1. NCBI lineage: Eukaryota > Metazoa > Arthropoda > Insecta > Orthoptera > Trigonidiidae > Laupala > Laupala kohalensis. Next base: position 357,638 of record NNCF01129598.1, read on the forward strand.
TACGAAGGGATGTCGCGCGCTCAAAGAGAAATAAAAGACTGCAGCGTAAGATATATTTGTTTTGTATCATAGGAAACGGGATGTGGAAGGTCCCGCCAACCGCCGAATGTAGACTATGATGGGAGCCCGCTCCTCTAGAGCAGCGGTCATCAACCTGTTAGGTGGTCCGTGCGATAATCAGGACATTAATCGCAGTCTTTAATCTTCTGTTCAATAAATTAGTTTTCTCTGATATATTTTTTTTTCGATGAACAGAAACTAATGGTAAAAATTAAATATATCTATGTGATGTAATTGGTGTCTAACGAGAAGTTGAACAAGATCTAGCTTCGTCAAGGTAAACATAACTTCTGAAGATTTTGTTGCATCGATTGAATAAATATGTTTGTTATAATAAGTATTTAATTTTTTAAAGCATCATAAATTACCTTCGTTATACAGGTGTATTTCATTTTTTTTTTCCTGAAATTTCTGTGGCCATTATTTAACTAACGTATTCATCATTATAAAAAATCGGGTCCACGGAATTTAAAATGGTGAATTTAGTGGTTCGTGGGCCCTAAAAGGTTAGCTCTACTCCTCTAGAATGTCCACTTGACATTCGGATTATGGCGATAAATTTTCATAATAAGCGTTTACGATAACTGTCAGTGCTCAAGAAAAACAGCAAGTACTTTTTAATTGTGTAGAAAATAGTTTTTTGTATCAGTTATGACAAAGGTCTTTTTATTTTTAAATGTAAATGTAACGTTATTTTCACTTATCGGAAGACAATGACCCGAAGAATAAAACTACGTATTTGTTACGTTGTAGAGATTGGACTGGTGTTGACAAATTGTTCATCACAAACAATAAAGGATTTTGTATGGTGGCCATCTTCAGTGCTGGGTTATATTGTGAATAGCTGCTAAGAGCCGGCCATAAGGGCCTTATGTCTCAATAAAGAATGACAGAGTGACAAAATATTGTACTAATGTTGGAAACAAAATGTTTGCTTAACATGGATTACAATTTCCACAAGATATCAGTTGCAACCACGAAATATTTTATTGTTTGTTAAGGTCGTTATTTACAACATAAGTTGAACAAAGATATCATATTCCACTATGGCTATTATTATTTAAATAAATAAATTATAACTTACGGACTTCTTTTGGATAATCACAATGTATTCTTATTATGTTCTACCCATGTAAAAATTTAAAACACAATAAAATATATTGTGATTGTCCAAGTTATAATTTATTTATCTATCTTGATTATATAACGGACGTAAACAGTAGAACTTTTGTTTTTTATTCCACGAAATAGGAGTTTCAATTTCTCAATGTAGCAGGACTGTATTCTCTTGTCATAAATGAATCAGTTTGTCGTGGTGAGTGAAATACTACGGAAAACGTCGCGTCTTAAAGAAACGGACATATGTCAGCAGTTAACTTGAGCTGTTCTAAACGAGAACTCGGACAAAAATGTCTAGCGCCGAAGGTCGGGTTGGGAAACAATAAAAGTTTATTACAAACAGTTTCTGCCTGGGTGAATAACCTCTAGAACAAACTATAAAGTTAGCTCGAAATTATAAGATCCTCAGAATTCTTCTTGATCCAGACAAAACATGGAATAGGCGAAATTAAAGAATGGGAAACATAGGAATGCTCCGCTAAAACGTTTTAGCGGAAAGAAAGAGAGCAAAAAAACAGCTAGAGAATATTGACATATTCAATATCTCATTTTGAAAAAGATGCTGAAGAACCATTACTGCACAAAAAATTAGTTGACATCAACAGCAAAAAATTGAAGCTACATTACTTGCAAAACTGGTCAGTCTAAGCTATTGTTATTTTAACTTATTCTACTTTTTAACTAAATTAATTGTGGCTGAAATTTATAATTATTCCTCAACTAAAATTAGCAGTCGAAAAAATATTCAAGTTAAACAAGTTTCTTCTGTCCGAAGGCTTTTTTCGAACTTGCCAGTTATATTGGTTGTCTCAGAAAATGTATCTTGGAAAACAACGAAACGCAAGAAAACATTCGCGCATTCCAACAGATACCCACCCTCCCAACAAAAAGAATCGTTGAATGTATTAACTTTTCTGAAAAGCACAAAGTGTTTCTATTTATCGAAGTGATGAGGGTTTGTTGTATAGCGAATAAATTACAAGTTACAACTTTTTATGGACGAGTGCAATACAATTTGTGCGTTTTCTACTCAGGTAATTATGATTATAAAAAACACACGTTCCACCAAATATGTACTTTAATCACGATTTATGAGAAAATCACGATTTACGTTTACACGGTCGGGGATTCTCCGTTAACCAGAGGTAATCTTGATTTTCTTTAGTAAGAAATGTGTCGTCCATTTTGCTTGGATTTTCCCGATGTGATTGTTGCTCTTCATAGGTTACGTATTGTGCTGTAGCCACACTTTTGCTTTTCGCTGTAATTGTGATTTGGGGTTCGTAATTTTTGATGTTGTGCCACGGTATAGATGAAAAGCAATAGAAAACACTTCATTTTACGAGCTATAAAGGCGTTCGCTTTGGTTTCGAGAAAGGTCCAACTACTCTTATTTAGACGAATAGGGTAACAGTGATTTTACCACACACTTGCGCCTCTCCAAAACTTCAGTTCGGAATGTTGTACATCAAATTGAAAAAAAATTAACAAAACAAATTAATTGAAAACCTTTCGCAACTCATATCATTGACTCTTACGACATGAACAAAGATGCCAAAACTTTAGAAATAGAAAATAGATTTTGTATTAGAATACAAGTTAAGACACTCCACATCAACAAAATTTTGAAAAATCCTAACATCAACGTCCTGAATCAAGATTCCACAGATCCTCCCTTCTCCGTCTCACCCTGGCGTACATCGTACCCTCAAACTGTTAAGTCTTTCCTCATCCTCCCCAAGACCACTCCCAGTATTTAAGATCATTGACCGCATTACACGGAGCATACTTTTGCCACGAGACTAACAATTCACGTATAATACGTTCAGTTTACTCACTCTGTATTTTATTAATTATCATCAATATTCTTATATTTTTATATTTTCATATCTCATTCAATATTTTTTATATTTTCATTTTACTCAATATATATTCTGTAGATTTCTCATACTTTTTAAAAATCTAAAATCATCTCGTAATATGCTATTCAATTTTCAAATAGATTCTTCACACTATATTTTCCTCAGATTTATGAAAACTATCAACACCTCACCATCATCCAATTATGTTTACTAGTTAGTTTTTAAGCCTGCGGCATCACTTCAAATATATTTATACTTGCTATTATTGAATTATTTTTGCATTTACAGAAGAACAGAATTCTTAATTTTTTTGATGTTTTATATGCTAAAGTAGTATAAATAAAAAAACTTTTATTTAACATTTATTTTTTCTTTCGGCACTCGTAAATCTTGTATTTTTTCAGGAATTGTTCAACTATTAATGGAATTACGATACTTTGCAACTAACTTCCCTCTACTGTAGATTTTGTAGTACTTGATGATTTTGGAGGTCTCAGCAAGCCCACTTCTCTGCACTTCATCTACAGAGTAAGTGCAGTCTTCCCAAGACTACTACAATGCCTCAAAAAGGTTTCCATCGCCTGTTCAGGAGATGCGGGAAACACAATGCAAGTTCTACCCATTTTCACTTTTGAGGGGATAGAGAGGCTGACCGTATACGTCCTATCCCTTGCATACCATTCACCATACAGCAGCATTCTGCTAGAGCCAGCGGTCGTCGCCCTTTTCCTGGAAGTCCTTCTTGGCCTCCGCCTGAAATCCCACGCGTCTTTTGTCAAAGTCAATTAGTCATGAGAGGTCGGAACAATTCAGTTACCCTCTCTGCGCGTATTCTCTCACTTTTTAATCAAATTTCAACTTTCTTCCATCCTCGTATGTTTTATTCTGGAGTGCGGTCATAAACTTCTTTAGAACCTGCAATAGTGACGTTTAGTTTGTTCACATTTAAATTGAGGTTTTGGCCCTGTGACTAACGAGGAGAAAATAAAGATCAAGTTAGCAAGAAGTAGTATAAGTTAAAAAACAAATGAACGAAGAGTTGTCTTGTCTATGGTGTGTCATCAAGAAGCAGCAATTGCAAGGAATCTCAAACCACCTAAAGCCATAGCGAAGGCTGTTTATTAACAAAAATCGAAAATACAAGCTCAGAAAAGGTTTTTCTTTAAAAAGTAGATTAAAAATGGTGTTATATTCAAGAGAATAGTCTAGATTCCAGAGATGTGCTATGAGAGAAAATTAATAGAAGCTTTGGAATTTGATAAGAATATTTTTATGCAAAATTAAGTTAGTTCAGTTACGTCGTTCTTCAGTTATAGCGTATATATGCAAACGGAGAATTAAAAACTGGCATTTTGGGACCAAGGATAACTGCATTTTTACCCTCAAGACACCCTTTTATCTTAGAAAAACTCCGCACGAAGCAACGAATTAAGAAAAAGGGCTCGGTTTCCACCCCGAAACATATGTTTGAAAATTTCAGATCAAAGTTCTTTATCAGTAAATTGTTTTGTTAATTTTTCATTTTTTATTAACTAACAATGGGAACAATCTAACAAATTTATACAATAATAAATGAAGGACAAATAAATTTAAAGTTAACATAAAAAACCTTTGAAATAAATCTCTGGCTGCCCGCCTGTTGAGAAGTATTCATTAGAAAAATTTCAGTGAATGACAAGTGGAAAAATTTAAGTAAGTTTCTGTAGAATATTTTGGACAGGAGCGCACTGACCGGGGGTGAACGAATGGGACCGGACTCTCCATAAAGACTCGAGTTTACTGTCAACAGTAATGTACGATTTTACGAAGTTCACTTAAGAATGTATATAAACTATACATAGTATATAACTACAAATAAAATATGTAGTTTATTTATGTATATTAACTATATAGTTTATGTATTTTACTTTTTTTGAACCCATGATATATGTACTATAATAACCTCATGATTTCTGGGTGCGCTTCTGGTTTTGGCACTGTTCTTATTACAATCTGTGACGAAATAATGTGCGTTCCTTCAGCTGATAACCGCAATACATTCTCTGTTAGTACGGATAACAGAAAAAAAATTCACGAATACTGTAAAGAGAAAAGTTGCGGATGACTAATTTGAAAACCCTTCCACATATTACTTACAAAGATATTGCAAGCAATCCGGTCACAGTGGATCATCTAATAATTAATTATTTTGATGACATCCCCCCCCCAAAAAAAAAAATCTTTTATAATGCAAGACCAAAAATATTGTTCCTGATATCACGGTTGGCGTGAGGAACTACAACACGCAGACACACAAACTTTTCAATACAGACTAATTGACACCATCATAGATCGGAGTATTCGCTTGTGAAACGATTAGTGTGAAATCTGTTTGTAATAATGAGCGGGTTTTGCGGAATACGATCTCGTCTTTATTTGTTCATAAAACATCCGAAGCAATAATTTATTTACTGTAGTATTTGTAAATGGGAAATGTAGCGTGCTATTGAAGCTCATCTACATGGAGCGATAGGAGGAAGATGTTGGGTGGTAGACTATTGTTAGTAGGAGGCCCAGGATGACTTGATGAGCAAGAACGCTATCACCTGAGCCACAAGAGGGGTTAAGCGACAATTTGATCATTGAATGAGATAAACAAATGCATCCTGTGTCAACCGAGACATGATTTTGATAATGTACACATAAAAATAAGCCATTCTTGCGCGTCCTAGGTGACAGGGAAGGAGGGGGAAAGTTCAAGGAGAGACATTTGAGGGGAAGCAGGTGAAGAGAGCGGAATTTTCCAGGGCCAGGGGAATTTTCTTGCGTCCCTCACTCCGTTTCATTGTCCTCAGAACGTGCGGAGTTTTCAACTCGGTGTCGAATGCCGTATTCAGTCGTCAGTCGTAGGTTTCAGCCTGTGAAAGCTGTACAAGTCAGTGGAGTGATACGCGTGGCCACAACGCACGTGTCTGAGGTATCATATAATGTATAAGCAATAAGCTTAAGGTATTATACTCGCGTTGACTGAAGTCAAGTTGTCAGCTATTCACAAAACTTGGAAGTATTCATCGAAGGAGTTCTAAGATCGCAGTAATGATTTACAAAGTTGGACGAGGACAATTAATTTGAAAATTTAAAACTTGATAAAAAATTTTCGTTTGACTTTGTTTCACAAGGATCATATTATCTTTCGTCGCGTGAGACGGGTGTCGTTTCCGGAGAAACAGTATTTTCCGCAGTTTTTGCTGATTTATATTTTTTAATGCCGTGTAAGGTATGAAAATCTTAACGTCATCGCATTGCTATTTTCATTCACTATGTTTTACTTTTTCTTTTTTTTCATTATGTGAAGCCGATAACTGTGTCAGGATATACAAAAACAAACTCGCGAAAGATTCTCCATGTAAGGCCGTAGTAATTTAAAGTCGAATAATTCAAAATTTGGCGCCGCAAGGGCATAAAATTGCATCGCCACTGGATAGGGAATGGTTCACAGTATCATTTGAAACATATTTTGGGAGTACTTAAGTAGTCGCCCTGACGGATATAATACTTAAAATATTTGAGAACGGAAGACATTCGTGTCTGCATCACAGTGGAACCCAACAATTCCTGCAAGAATTTTCAAATGTGACTCCTCTGCTGACGAGTGCTCCGTCTCGACTCACAGACCAGTTTACTCACTCCAAATGCAACGGAGCGATGAACTGCAATCCCATAACGTGCATCCGAAGTCACAACGTGTTGAAATGTTATCCTGGAGACTTCCGCGCCAGGTGTCCATTGTCTCCTGCGTCAGTCGTGACGAGACAGGGGAGTATTCAAAGCTCTGAGGAATGTTTCTCAGTTGTTATGGGAAGGTGAATAATTACAGATGTAGAATGTCTATAGAAGTGTCTGTCTTACGCTGAAGCTACACGACAGACACATCAAACTAGGAAGAAATATTCTGTTGTGAGATCCAGTCTGGAACGATCCATAGTGAAAAATATTGGGTATATAAAAAATTAGTGCTATGAATCTTTTTCGTAAACAGCTCGAAAGACTTTGATGAAATTCACGATGAAGAGGGTCTCTGGGTTGCGAAATACGTCTTGAAATGTCAACGTGTAGGTGTTAGAACTTCGGATGTCGAAAGAGAGAAAGGAAATGAGGATGTACATGCGGCTGACAGTGTCTCCTTAAAAACCACGAAAATGAAGTTTCTCTGAAATGAGGAGTGACTGGTTTGATCATTATAACTTTCTTGGATAATTTCTTTCCGATTGTCCTGAGGACTGATGTTTGATGGGATTTTGAGAAATAATATTTATCCATATTTACATTTTAACAAACTTTCCAAATTCATTAAAGGTTGAAATTCAATTAATACAAGACAAAATTGCGAATGCTAAGAAAGGAAATTAGTCCATTTTTAACACCACAGATAAAACCCTTTTATCTAACAAAAAGTTACTCATACATTTACATGTAATTAAAATACATACTCGTAAGTAATTATTATAATTGTCGGTGTTAATTATCGTCTTCGATAACACATTGTGAATAAGAATCTTAAAGTCTCAGATCCTCTTTATTTAACATTTTGTCCGTTGTCAAAATATCACAGAGCGAATAAACTATTAGAAGAAATACTTGAATCTGTCTGTATTAAGTGAGATGAAATGAAGAGTGGGTATTGAGGGATAATGCCCCACCCTTGACATTTTTGAAAAAGCATGATTTAATGGAGTAGACAGTCTTAGATCCTACTATTTAAATATATGATACACTTTTTCAAATCTACTTATTTCTGTTTTATTAACATAAACTCATAAAAATTAAGCCTTTCCTTCAATGTTTTGCACCTCTGATGAAATTAATTTTGGAAGCACCCTATTAGGTTGAATGAAATTCAATTTCGTTACGTTCTCGATAATGCGCACCGACGTTTTGCACTCCTCACATACGGTGATTTGTTCATAAATAATTGAAAAACCAAAAACAGCATAAATAGGTCAGTGAGGGATTTGAAAATAAATAAATCTAGAACATTTGTAAGATTTTGTGCCTTGTCTGGATAAAAAAAATTAAATTTCCACATTACAATCTCATCCCGGCTAAACAAACCTGCAAAACCCCTTTCCAATACCACGATCACTTTATTTCCCGATCCATAGCGCTCCTATTAGTTTGAGAATCGCAATTCTTCCAATACAATTACGGTACGAATTTACTGTTACAGATGCAAAGTCGAGACCTTCTTGTGGATCCCAATTCCTTTCTTTTCACATCACATCGACGATTGTGAAACAATAAATACTTAAATAAATGTATCCTTTTCTCTGAAGTGAAATGAGGAACATATTTCAGCACTCAGTCAACATGAAGCGTTCCGCCTGCGATACATTACACTCACACAACCGTCCGCCCGAGCTACCGACGTTCGACTCTTCACTTCGTTGTCTCTCCATCCGAAAGACCCCGAGTCGTTCTCCTTCGTTTTAGTCAACATTCATTTACGAGTGACATTAAATTTTGTTGCATAGCTACGCAGTCAGCACGCAGACTTGAATTTCTCAAGCTCATTTTCTAGGAATAGTTCCAAATCGCCCAAGACAGGTTATGTCTGTTGTGTAGTACGGAAGAAGTAGATAGCCTTCGACTACGAAGTCAAAGCTAATCATTTTTCAACAGTTTCTGTGGCACTCCTTCGGGAACATAATCCTTGAATAGTTATTATTACTATCCAAGTGTAGTTACCAGATCCATAATTAATTTACACATCAATAAGTCAATGAGAGAAGGCAACTTCAATCTCTCGACTATGAAGAGCCGCATGAAGAACAGGAATGAAAGTGGTGAGGTTTAAAGAGATAGAAAAGGGAGGACGGGGGGTTCGAAAATAAACCTTCGGCGATTCTCAAAAGGTTTCGTTCCTCCCTTGCAACTGTCCCATCACCGACATTTACACCGAAATGAAAGATTCTTTTCCGAAAAGTATACGTTTATTCCATTTCAATATTCGCTCTGACCCAACATTCCATTTACTCACATTTACTTCATTACTGAAAGAAATTTCCTAATATCTTCATATTAATTAATTCGATACATGTTTCTCAGGAACAATACTGACGTCATCTAATATTTTAACATATTATTTTACTAAAATCTCAACTGTTGTTCATAACATGTTCATTTCGATTCAGAAATGGTAGAAATTTGAATGAAATAATAATAATAATAATAATTTGTTACTCTGCAAATGAGCAATGCTCGGTGGCAGATAAAACTAGTGGTGCGAAGCCATTGCACATACTTTCTCATATAACTTTCCCCGGCTGCAGCATAGAATGAGAAAAAATTCTATAGTGAAAGGGTCATTTCTGGCGTGGTCCTTTATATTTCGGTCGCCTTCCAGTGCTCTATTCACGCTCAAAGTCGCTAGATGAACTTATTACTGTCTTTCATTTGAAATGTGAAAGTAAAATAATTATTCGGAACATTACTTCAAATCATATAGCGACATATCAGTCTTACAAATATCGTAAAAATGTTACGTAAATGTAATTTCGTTGTAGACACAGACTGATGTATTTTCGTACCTGCAATGCGTTTGCTGTCGTCCTATGTATTTTATCATTATTATATATTTCATTTCAGTTTACGAAAAGTGTATTCTACGTCTGCTTGATCAATTTACACTGCTAAAGATTATTCAAGCTTCTTGAAACAGTAAACTAATGTGTAAATGTAGTAGGCAGAAATTATTTTACTGCGTCTAAAGCAAACTTTCAAGCGAAATACTTGTAATGCGGATGTAATGCATACTAATTTTACTTTACGTACAGAAAATTTAAGCAAAATCGTTGGAGCCGTTTTTGAGAAACATTCAAAAGAGTACTTTGACCTTCATGTGAAGTACCCTTTGTTTTAAAGTTTTGAAAAATAGAGCACGTGCATCAACAACAAGTAAATTCTACTGTAAATACGAAATGCGAATTAAAGTGATTCATCCGTTTACTCAGAATCGCTGCGCACAGACGGACGGACGTTATGCCTAAAATCACTTTTTCAGAATGACGGATCGCCAAAACGGATATTTCCGTCGAAATATTTTTTTAAATTTTTTTTCACGATTACAATACTTTCTGTTTATTTCGTATGTGAGAAAGTAAAAGAAGACATTGTAAAATGATTCATAATAACAATAATAAGGGGTTAAATAACAAATGAACGCCCAACAAAATACACACACACGCACACACACATATACGGTACAAAATGCAATTGTTATCGTATAAAGCTTCCTTTATGAGGGTTCCTCGATTGAAGGGGTAACCGCTACCCTTCTGGCGGGTGAGGCGAGGAACGAGGGTGGGAAAATTTTTGGAAATTTATTTCTCCAGTGTCTTGGCGTCTGCGGAAGCGTTGCTTGGGCGTCGCACATCCGCACGCACCGTCGCCCGCAATCGTCTTCTCTCCTCTCCGCATTCCACGACGCCAACGCCCTTCGCAAACAAGCACAGCGCAACACACGTGGAAGCTGAAGGGCCCGTTCACCGCTCACGAGGAAGGAGAGGGCCTTAGTTTCTTCGTCTCACGGAATCCTCAATGATAAGTGTTCGACGCACAAGGGAGGCAGCGAAAGTAATGTAGGTCCGATAATCACAAATAAAGAAATATTGCTCAAATACGGGCAAAAATGTTTCGCCCCCGCCATCGAGAGAAGCTACAAAATTTATTAATAGAAATGTAAATACGTGTCAGAATTATTATTATTATTATTATTATTATTATTATTATTATTATTATTATTATTATTATTATTATTGCAAATAACGGATTGTTTCCTACATTGTGATCCAGACTGACTGCAGTATGGAAAATTGAAATAATTTAGTCCGTACATAGAACAAAAATAAATTGATTGGATTTTTTTGCAGGAGTAATTCAAGACATGAAACAGACAATGATTTTCTAAATTGCTTGTTTTATTTATTTATTCCAGAGCACAAATGAATTTTTCAGTATTAAAAGCGTCAGATTTTTTCGAGACTGACATTAACTCTGTATTTTAGTGGCAAGGCAATTACCAAATCAATCTCTAATGTTTTAGAATATTGACTTAGACTTTGTTTACAGCAGTTTGTGTGTAATGAATACGAGTTCTTTTAACAATGAGTGTTCAGTTTATTGAAAAACTTGCCAGATATTCCTTAAAAATAAAACTTCGTAACATGCAAAACTAGCGCAAAGAAAATTAACATTATATTTATCAAAAATATTTATTCACTGCTGAAGTTGTGCGCAACAGATTCTACCAAATTTGATTTTTTGTGGGATGTACTTGACATTTCCGATTTTTTCGTCGGAAGTGACCTTTTCTCACAAAAGGTTGTTTACGCCGGGAGCTTAATAACATCCGAGAACATGGAGCGCTTTTTACGAACAATATGGCTAATAATCCCGCACCCCCGAAGGGCACAATATTGGACGAGAAAATATTTTCTTAGAAAATGGCCTTGGTCAATTGTCACAAGAAATAGTGTATTAAAACTTTATTAGAATTGTGCTCGGTAATGGAAAAAACATTTCTTTTATTCTTGAAATATTGAAATATTTTGTGCGCCATAAAAAGTGTATTATAATGATGAAATTTGTCAATTGAGATGTTTATTTTATGACTTCGCGATATTTGAATTTGCAGATAGTGACAAGCTGGTTTGGGAAGTAAGTCTGACCGCCTTGCATATGGATTGTGATGTGTGGGACAATTCCACTCTCATTTCATACTCTAGAGAAGTTTTTCCATATCTTCCATGAAGAGTTTTTTCAGCGTTTAGGAATGGCGGTCATGCATCGCTTCAACAAAACACGAAAATGTATTTTCACGGAAAATACTGGTAGGCTTCCGTGGATCCAAACTGTTTCCCATGTAGAACACCGAAAACACGACATTTCTAGTTCGAATGTATTTTATTGTCATATGATCATTTTCTCTCATATATATTAGTTACCATACATACACCAATTGAAAAAATATATGTTTTAGCACGTACTACTAAGATTTACTCCTTTCACATACCCACTCCTTTATGGCGATAAAAAAACCAAAATTATGGATTGAATGGTTCTTATGAGGGCGGAAGTAACCATTTATTGTGGTTTAAAAAATTTTATTTGACGCGCAAAATATTTTTAAAGAAAAAATCACTTTGATAATGTGGAAATTTAAAAAAATTATGGAAGGTGACTAGAATACTATCAAGTATTTTTCTTACATCTCGATTGCACGTAAAGTCTACAGACTGCAGAGCACGTCATAATAACGGTTCAACTGTGCTTATCGCCTTTTCTCAAATGGGTCCCCATTTCCGTAACATAGTGGTTTAGTCACGCTCCTATAATTGACCTTCGAACCCACGGCAAAGGAAAATCAGAATATCGGAGGGAAGAACATCTTTCGTATTTCTTCCAGAAACTATATGAGTAAAGAAATTTAAATATGACGAACTACCTTCGTAAATTATTGTTCATAACTCGTACAATGTCTTAGCTCACAGAAGTGTCGTTATCTCCTCTAATGAAGAGGTAAACTTCATAGGTTGTCTCGGATGGCTATAAGACTTTCATTCTAAAACTCCCTACATGATAGAGATGCAACTAGCGACATTTTATTGCGCTCATTACTGACATAGGTCATGCTATCGTCCTGGTTTATCATTATGGGTCTGTGTCGTAACACTAAAAGAGAAGTAACCTGGAGAAAAACGCGATCATTCCGACGTCTTTATTATTTTAGGTGCCGGATGTATGGCAGAATTGTTGGCAATTAAAAAAGCTACAAAACGTTCCGGAGAAGCATATACCTATCTAGAAGAGATAACATACAAGAGGTACTTGCTCGATACGGTTTGGACCCGCGTGTATAGCGTATGCCAAACGCTCAGGATGAATTCTTCGTAGACACAATGAAGTCATTTCTATTCAGTAAAAAGGAGCGATGCAACACAATTGCTCTTACTTTCCCACAAACGTATCAGCTTTACTTATTTGACAGGTTGCAACACAACAAGACACAAAATACAAATACATTACGCCATAATATTCGGCGTGGCATGCAATGTTTCAGCTGCGCAGCTGGTACATCCTAAATCATAATTAAGAAAACACACAAAAAATATGCAAAGAGAACTAAAATTAGACCTTAACCTCATACATACTAAACTTTTTCTGTTATGTTTCAAGACTTTGTCACTTGTATTTATTGTTCTTAATTTTCCAGGTAATTTACTAAAAATCATTGTAGCGTTGTATAAATGTATTTCTGTCCATCTATAGTCTGTCCTCTGGAGATTCAATAGAGGTATCTCTAGTTTTACTCTTCTAGTTGCTACTTTAAATGATCTAATTATGTATACGAGTCGTTAAAATAAATACTGCATTCAGACATCCTACATCGATGTTTTCATGATCAAGTCTCATTTTTAAAACCCAACTTGATAAGTTTTTATATTTAAAATACGCTAAAGTGCAAGTATTAGTATAAGTGGACCCCAGATTGTGATTCACACGTTGTTGAAATATGTTACTAAAGGGAACAAAGTAGGTGACAAAAAGAGATCGGAGTTTAGCAAAACCTAATATCCGTTATGTCGGACTTTTAATGATATATCTGAACTAGTTCAGTTCATTTATGTCGATCTCAATTCCTAAATATTGCGTCATAACTGCTCTACTTAGTTCTTTATTGTCCATTTTAATGTTTCATTTATCAGGAGTTGAATCAAGGGTGTATTCAGCTCAAAACGTAAGGTGGGGAGGATTTCTGAATTCAACCTATATCAAAGAGAATTGAATGCCATACAATAACACACACTATTTATTTAAAAGTATCAAATTTTAAACAATAGTATATGAGTATTAGTTGCAAATTTTTTTTTTTTTCAACTACTTCTTTTACTAAATGTTCCATATGGAAAATTGGGTATCTGCCGTAACTCTTAAGGTGAGGCAACTGCCCCATCTTGCCCCAACCTGCATACGCCCGTGAGTTGAATCAATATGATTAACTCAAATCTTACAGACCATACTATCCATATTTAAATTTAACTGAGTTTCCATTAACTGTAAGAATTTTCCGTAAACTAGTTTGGTTTGACAATATGTAATTCTACTCATCATTCTGAGGACTTCACCACAGAAAAGACAATTTAATTTGTATATCCTAACGGGAGTGATTAACTCTCAACATTTATTGAAACCGTATTCCAACAAAAATTAAAAGTCAGATCGTGAGTATCTCATTGTATCTTGTGCCCTACAAACTCCACTCAAGCTCTGCTGATTATGGCTAATCATTTTACATGATCATTCGTTATACCATTCCTTGATCTAGTTACAGCGTCCAAGAGTAATTGTATGTGTAACAAATTATGCTTATTCACTTTCACCAAAAAATCAATCGGAATAACATATATTTATTATATAGTTTACAGAACAGTATTATTGTTTTGCGATTTATTTGTTTGTTTCGAACCCATGAATAGAATTTATTTATCTCGCTAAAATAATTTTTTTTTTCATTTAACACGATAAAATGTTTCTTTAGTCATAATTTTGTATTCCAATTATTAAAGTAAGTTACATAGTTAAACTATTACACTTTTCTTAAACCCCTCCCAAAATTTTCATTTCTCGAATGTCTTTCTAAAATAATTTCAGGGTTGCACATTTTGTCATGAGCTCCCCCCCCCTTCTGTTGGCACTCATGCTTTCTGATATTCACTAAGAACCAAACCCGATACACTGCTATAATTCCACGTATTCTTGTCGATTCCTTTCTATTTCTTTTCTCTTGGAAATATCATAAGAATATAAATACAAGTTAAACATGTTTTATTTATTATTTAAATTTTTTACATTCGTTACTAATTTAAGTATTTATTACAAAACGTTATACACATAAATATGTGTAAGTAATAAAAATTAATTCTATTATTCGGAGTATATGTAATAAATTATATGTATTATTCCGGAGTTCAGTATCTACTTATTTACCCATCTGGATGTGACATAGATAACCAGAAAAAAATGACTTGGGAAGCTTGTGTATGATTTATTCAAGTTAAACTTTCTTTCAACAGTATTTTTAACTGTTGCACGATCTTGGCACAATTGTGTGCTTTGCAGACTGCAGTGGGTATTTTGTTTTCTCCGACGAAGAAAAGGGTCAGACCTCTAAATTCAGAAGTCTTGAAATACGCCTAGAGGGACAATAGTATTTAATGGCTAGTACTGGAATAAGAGAATTTTCTTTAAATATCAAGAAGAGTAAGATTGATTTACGAATGTTTTTAAGTGCACACGGTTTCCGTCGCCCTACAACGACTAACTTTTATCTAATTCGGCGGAAGGTCCCATACTTTCTATTGGAGAGCAAAAGTAGGTTTCATTTTCGAGCCCGTACGAAAACTTCATTCCAATAAACATTATTCCATTAAGTGTACCCAGTAATATTTATGTTTCGGAAAAAAGTATTTCACCGAATTTCTACCAAATATTCAAGCGAAATATCGTTACCCATGGCAGAGGGCCTGAAATAATTCAAGCGAAATATCATTGGACCGACCCAAAATGCAAGAACCATCTCTTGAGACTGGCTTGAAATATATGTAAATTATATTGTTGGCAATTTAGAATTTATTTCAGGAGTGCGATACCCAATGAAATAAACATTATGCACAAATAACATAAAAAGTTAATTAAATAGATGTGCCATGAAGGTTTTGTTTTCAAACAAATTAAGTTCTTTTTGAAAAAACAACAACAAACAAACCATAACAAAGGATAATTAATATTTTTGATTGAATCTATGTAATANAATTCTACTCATCATTCTGAGGACTTCACCACAGAAAAGACAATTTAATTTGTATATCCTAACGGGAGTGATTAACTCTCAACATTTATTGAAACCGTATTCCAACAAAAATTAAAAGTCAGATCGTGAGTATCTCATTGTATCTTGTGCCCTACAAACTCCACTCAAGCTCTGCTGATTATGGCTAATCATTTTACATGATCATTCGTTATACCATTCCTTGATCTAGTTACAGCGTCCAAGAGTAATTGTATGTGTAACAAATTATGCTTATTCACTTTCACCAAAAAATCAATCGGAATAACATATATTTATTATATAGTTTACAGAACAGTATTATTGTTTTGCGATTTATTTGTTTGTTTCGAACCCATGAATAGAATTTATTTATCTCGCTAAAATAATTTTTTTTTTCATTTAACACGATAAAATGTTTCTTTAGTCATAATTTTGTATTCCAATTATTAAAGTAAGTTACATAGTTAAACTATTACACTTTTCTTAAACCCCTCCCAAAATTTTCATTTCTCGAATGTCTTTCTAAAATAATTTCAGGGTTGCACATTTTGTCATGAGCTCCCCCCCCCTTCTGTTGGCACTCATGCTTTCTGATATTCACTAAGAACCAAACCCGATACACTGCTATAATTCCACGTATTCTTGTCGATTCCTTTCTATTTCTTTTCTCTTGGAAATATCATAAGAATATAAATACAAGTTAAACATGTTTTATTTATTATTTAAATTTTTTACATTCGTTACTAATTTAAGTATTTATTACAAAACGTTATACACATAAATATGTGTAAGTAATAAAAATTAATTCTATTATTCGGAGTATATGTAATAAATTATATGTATTATTCCGGAGTTCAGTATCTACTTATTTACCCATCTGGATGTGACATAGATAACCAGAAAAAAATGACTTGGGAAGCTTGTGTATGATTTATTCAAGTTAAACTTTCTTTCAACAGTATTTTTAACTGTTGCACGATCTTGGCACAATTGTGTGCTTTGCAGACTGCAGTGGGTATTTTGTTTTCTCCGACGAAGAAAAGGGTCAGACCTCTAAATTCAGAAGTCTTGAAATACGCCTAGAGGGACAATAGTATTTAATGGCTAGTACTGGAATAAGAGAATTTTCTTTAAATATCAAGAAGAGTAAGATTGATTTACGAATGTTTTTAAGTGCACACGGTTTCCGTCGCCCTACAACGACTAACTTTTATCTAATTCGGCGGAAGGTCCCATACTTTCTATTGGAGAGCAAAAGTAGGTTTCATTTTCGAGCCCGTACGAAAACTTCATTCCAATAAACATTATTCCATTAAGTGTACCCAGTAATATTTATGTTTCGGAAAAAAGTATTTCACCGAATTTCTACCAAATATTCAAGCGAAATATCGTTACCCATGGCAGAGGGCCTGAAATAATTCAAGCGAAATATCATTGGACCGACCCAAAATGCAAGAACCATCTCTTGAGACTGGCTTGAAATATATATAAATTATATTGTTGGCAATTTAGAATTTATTTCAGGAGTGCGATACCCAATGAAATAAACATTATGCACAAATAACATAAAAAGTTAATTAAATAGATGTGCCATGAAGGTTTTGTTTTCAAACAAATTAAGTTCTTTTTGAAAAAACAACAACAAACAAACCATAACAAAGGATAATTAATATTTTTGATTGAATCTATGTAATAATGATAAAAAAATTAAGTCTGCCTACGATCAACGAGGAGACACTGGTCAAATTACGAAATTTCCTAAGATTATAAAAAGATTGGAAAAATCAAATAAATAAATCTGCCAGAAAGAGCATTGATTGCAGTTTTTAACAACCATTTTAACTTTAGTTAAAATAGCAAATTACTATCACGCGGAACAGCAGAAGGGCCATAAATGCACGGCCCGAAATATCAGGCTTTTTCGGGACCTCAAATATTGGGGCCGGTCCGAAATTCTTCGTTCAGTATTGAAGTGACGGGGGAGGGGGCTGTCCAGTGGGGGCATGTGACCTAAATCCTAAGAAATGGGTTTCATAAAGGGTCCTCCAATTATAAACAAAAAACTTTTCTCAAATGTGTATAAGNCCGGAAACATGTCATTTTTGGCTGTTATAAATATTCTCTTGTTTCATAAATTATCTTAAAGTACTTGTACATGACACTAAGTATGATAAGCTAACTAAGTGTGTATGTTAAAAAACGTATTGAAATATTTTCGTACGATTATTTAGACTTATTGATGGGGAGAGAGGTGGAGCGAAGGGGAAAGTGATGAGCTATTGATATGTTGAGCAAGATTTAGATGTGCATGGGAACTATAAGTCATTAAAAATATGGATGATCTCTTTTGCTAGTCCCTACTACTTAATCCACAAGTTTTCTTTTCATTCAAACTTTACTCAGATCACTTGAACAAGATTCGCACTTTAATTATCTCTGTGTTCATGATATTTTTTTTTTAAAAAGAGAAGACTTTCATCGGTAATAAGGAATGAAAATATGATTTTCTCCATTTCTTGTTCGTTTCTACATTACGTGACCAATTACATTTTTCTTATTCCTAGGTTTCTTAATTTCATATTTTTGTATCCTTTTTGAGACTACTTGAAAAATCACACTAGTGCCTTTGTAATTTTAACTAACAATTTTAATAAGATGAAACACTCAACTCGTAAAGTCGTAAAATTATACAGAAATTAATTGGAATGGTGGCGTACTGAATGGTCTGAGTGTCTAGGGAAATTTATATTGTCGCAACACTCTTTAGCGAGTACCCATTAGAAATAATTTACAAATAAATAATTTATTGTCACAAAAAGCAGTTACAGAATTTATATTACCAAACGGAGAATAAGAAACTGTTTCAAAAATAAACAAATTAATGTTGAAAATGCAGTTACAAAATTCATATGAGCATGATGAAATTTACTCGAGATTCCTATCTAGCAGGTTTAAAGGCAGTGGCGGAATAAAATTTCTGCACCTCCAAAAACCGAACAAAATGGCTACTTGTTATGAAATCTAAAGAATAATCAAGTTTTTTATAGAACAGTCGTAATGGAACTCATATTAAGCCTATGCGACCTGTAATCCTTAAATTATGCCAAAAACATTTTTAAGAGGTAAAATTGAAGTGTTGGCACCCATGGCTGAATTGTTATCGTCGCGACCTCCACTTGTGAGCAGGTTCGTTGAGGATAAGGAATATTTCTGAAGCGAAACTCCACTCAAGAAATGTTAAACAGTAAGTAGAAGATCCTTTAAATTTCATATACTGTGGGAACAATTAATTCTCGGCGAAAATGCTTTCGAGGAGAGATCCCGCTTTCACTGCCATCTGGAGTGGAAGACGGAACTATGAATTTCGGGCTTTTTCGCGGCCTAATATTTCGGGCCGCGAAAATGTCTGAAATTTCGGGGCAAGCATTTCAGACCCTTCTGCTATGGGTACGCAATAGCAATACGTGTGGACGATTTGCATACTAAAAATTTAAAGAAAGTAAGTTAAATACTATTTGTGTCAATTTTGGGAAATGTTTGTAAATGAATTTCAGTCCCTCAATTGTAAGTCACAAAAATTCTAGAACTATTGCAAGGATAAGATTCAAACAATCTGATAATCTCGTAGGCGAATGCGACTACGGTATATAAAAATGTTCATCCGGGAAACCAAAACATGCATTTTTGTCCAATCCTCATAGTACATTTCTTTCATTTCACGATTTGCTCGAATCATGCTAAACTCCTCTTCGAAGGGTCGTTTCGGACGAACTATGAGGACAAGCGAATAGCAGGTCCTGTATTATGTGAGCCATAGTATCGCCCCGACACAGTAGGCAAATTATACGGAGATGAAGAAAAACTAAGATACGTTATCAGCGACCACCAAAGCGTTATTAAAACAAAAAGTAGTACAGACTAAATTGGTAGAAACAAAAACAAATTGCATTTCTAATCCTTGACTTATCAGCATCGATATTATTCGCGATATTTTCCCTCTCACTTTATTTTAATGAATTTTTTAAATATTTGATGCGGGAGGTATACGCTCTCTCTCTCTCTCTCTCTCAAACACACACACAATTTTTCGTTCAAAATTGAAATTGGCACGAAAAATACCATTTACCCGTATAATTCATAAAATACTTCTTTTTATAAGGGTGCAATACTCGGAAATAGACTATATCATGGACATAAGTGTCATACATACCTTAATTTCTAGTAGCACAAAAACCAGTCTATATGCAAGAATTTAAAAATTCATGATATGCCATTTTTATGTGTGGTTATTTTTAAAATGTGGCTTTCAATCCAGTACATATGACTGGCTGATTCCCATTACCTTTGGGAATTTGAGCAAACATCATTCTCTCTGTCCACAGGAGCGTGCACACTTAGTATATATTACAATGGAGACGTGTCGGACGCAGGATACGTCCACAATGTAGGCGAGTTTATCATTTCTGAAAGGAATTACGTAGGGGCAAGGCATTAAAAGAAACACGAAAGCACTAAACGCAATTGTAATCAATATTCTGAAAATTTGTAATGTCTTGAGAGCGATGTGTCGAATGTGATAGAAAGCGTACGTTCCCGGATTCTGCAGACATCATCACATCCTTTTCGCGATTACCGATTTTCCGTTTCTAGGTTGTCGTAAGGTTGTCACTCAACTTGGTCAAATCACTTGAAAGTCGAATTGTGTTTTTGTTTTCATGGCATTCGCTTAACGACACAATATCGTATATTATAACGGAGAAAAAAACATGATGTAATTTTTATCTATTGGTTAATAGAAAAATACTAATATAATTTACGGGTTCAATTGAAAGCCACACAGTAAGAAAAAGCATGACAGAAAATCTCTCCTGTTTCGTGATTCACGTCTCCCATCTCGGAAAATAGTTAAATATGCTTTTCAAATTTATCGATAAAAGTGATGTAAAAGGATATTCGAGATTAAAAAATTAGTCTATTTTTAATCAGTGTTTCCTTCATTAGATTTAGTGTATTACACCAACAATAATTATTGCAATTATATAATTTAAATGGTCAGTGAAATATTCTTTTACAGTTGAAAATTAACGTAAATACGTCTAATTCGGATTATTTAAGCCAATTTCAGAAATTTTAGAGACTGAATCCTACATACACAAGTAATATATAACGTACAGTCTAAACTCTTGACCTCTTCCGATTTCTTTGAACCATCCCTTGAAAACCTGGGTCCTTGACCGGACACTGACTCCATAAGCCTGTTCAATTTCCAAAAGTTTCCATATTCCGTTCTGTGTCCCAGTTTGCATGAAAACTTGATAACGCACAATCCATCATTCAAGTTATCACATTATTTCCAGATCACACTAGAATAAAGACTGTTTACGAAAAGTATTCATGCGACCACCAAGTAACTAGCGACTTCTCTCACTGTAGATGCTTCATTTTGTCCTACATCCCTTCCTGAATGGGAAACAGACTGAGTTGTCGAACGCTACGCTGGGAGCACAGTTACTTTATTACATACCTTGTATTAATCGGAAATACTATCGATAGTAAGGTTCAACCTCTATTTCCCCGATAGATAAGGAAAACAGATGACTATAATGTAATGACTACTATCTAAAATCCATCTCAATCTTTTGCGATGTATTCATTGAATACTGTACAATTGTATATTGCGAATGAGTATACAATATTTACAATTTTAATTACACATAATTCGACTCATCGTTCTCAAGACATCACAAATTTACAGAATATTGATTACAATTCCGTTTAGTGTTTTCGTGTTTCCTTTAATACCTTGTACAATCCCTCACAGAAATGATAAACCCGCTTACGTTGTGCACGTATCCGGCATCTGTCACGTCTCCACTGTACATGTACTAAGTGTGCGCACTCCTGCGGACAGAGAGAAGGATGTAAGTTCAGATCCCCAAAGGGAATGTGAAACCGCTTTCATCATTCAGCAAATTACAGAGCACGGATGTCTTCCTTTAGCGTGTTCACACTAACGGCTCAGTTTATCACAAGAACGACACACGACTGTGTCGTACACAAGAGGACGTCACTAGCGATTCTGCCAAAACGAATATCGTTTACGACGGAAAATTAATAAGCAACAAAATTTCCAGCTATAGAATACTAGAGGTAACGTTATAAAATCCAGAACCATTCATTTATGGTATGTTTGCCATTTTAGTCTTAAGCTAGCAAATTGCATTTTTATAAAATATGTAGCAAAAAAATTTCATTGCAACAATACAATAGCTTTAAGAATTAGCATAAAAATTATTGATGTTTTTCAAAGTTGGGCTGCCACCTTCCGGAACCGACAGGGATGGATATGACATTGTCGTAGGGTCCGATCCGGTTACAGAGACCCGTAGGATTCCATCCTTTTCTAAGGACCACTGGGCATGTGCAAGATTACTCAGTTAACTAACAGATCAGGGAAGGCGTGCGATCACTGTTTCCAGCTTCTACCCCACACACGCAACCGCTGTTTCTAAGGACAAGACTGCTGTGTCTACTCCGTCACGGCCAGCAGGCGGTTCGCAGTCCTATCCTGCAACCTGCAAAATCTTCTCGTGTGACCCCACAAAAGATTTGCTTCAACGTTTAGAATTAAATTGGTAAAAACTGTTGCCTCGAGTCAGTTGGGCTATTAGGCGTTTTAAAATTGACTGCATAACAAGTCAAATGCTATGAACGTGTATAGAGTTCACACTGAATTAAACATAAGTTCCTACAACTGTTGTGATAGCGGAGTTTTTCAGCGCGTAATGTAGTTATTTGAGATTAATCTTATCTTAGCTCCATCTCCGGCCAGGTGAAAATGATGACGAACTGGAAGTAGAACCCGAGACCTCCTGTTCAGGCCGCAGGGGAGTTGTCCTCTACTATGATGTGTGAAGCCGTAGCAAGAGGTGCCGATTTGATTCTAGGGTCGTCACCAGTTTGATCTGGCAGTAAATTATACCCACACGAGTAGGTACTCGGAAGTTGAGAGTTGAAATTTTATGTTTTCTCAATAAATATGCTGAAAGAAAATTCTCGAATTTTGTATATTTGTAGATTAGTTGAGTACTTCACGTACACTGTAAACGTCAAGTACCATATGAAGTTGCGGTCCCCACCACGGAGTAAATTCCTTGATGAGGTCCCACTTAGGCATCACCCACATAACGTACATGAAACTAAGACATCGTCGTATTTATCGCTAATGGAACTAATTTGATCGTGAGGGTAACATCGATTAGGAAAAACTCAAAGGAGTTTAAAAAAATGAAAAATCTCTAAGAAATCTTCCAAGCTACCATAGCAATCAACAATCAAAACCATGAAGTTTGACTTAAGCTCTGAAGAGAAAGGCAAGAAATGTAAATTTTTCATAATATTCAACATATTCTCTTTATTTTAATTAACAACCCTTCGAACGAAGTAGCTCTGCTTGCCTCGTATTCATAAGCATTGAGGTTCGAGTATGTAATTCATTGTAAGTTCAATATAAGGCAGGTTGTCATCATGATTGTAGGCTACTAATGATGACAACCTAAGTTGTTGAAAGCCGCTTTGACATGATTAATAAACTACAGTAGTCGTTTATAACGATTCTCCTTAAAATGATAATCTCTCTGTAATGATGAAATGAACGAGGGTGTTTGGTTTTCCATAATAGTAATGTATTTTTTCTTTCTCCACACTGATATTGCTCTCTTTTTATAACGCTGGCATGTCAGTTGTTCAAGAGGTTTCAGTTCAAGTTAAGTCGCTTCAGTTCTTTGCGGATTCAGCACAAAGTAAGGTCTGTGCTTTGGAAAGACGCCCTTTCGGGAGGTGAAAAGGAAGCAAACTGGGATAACGGACTTCTTCCACTAATGTAAATAGAGTAGGAAAATAGAATAGGCTAATCGGTGAAAAATATGTAGACACAGCAGAAAATATTAAACCAGCTTTTCTTCAAATTTAATGTACGTACATAATTATAATATTTTATGTAACTTTTTTTTGGGTGAGTTAAATTATAAGAATGAAAGTGCTCAGTCCCTTGGGTATCGTGATAGGTAGAGAGAGGACTATATTTCGGTTTTGACTTTTATTGCAAGTTCATTCAAAAGCCGAAAACAACATCAACACAAGACTGTTTCAAAAAAACGAAGTATGAAATAAACAATTAATGAAAATACTTACAATATTTACATTTTCATGTATGTGTAGAAATAATACATAGAGATGTTTAATCAATTAGTTTATACTTGCTTTTTTTTTGGAACAGTCTAACCAACACACAACTGTAAGCTCAAAATATGTTGAATGAGAAGGACAGGAAATCTGTGTTCAAAAATGGCATGACATTTTAGCGCCTTCTTTGTGAAAATATTGGGAGTGTTATGACGAAATTCCACAAATAGAAGAAAAATTCTTTTGTTCATCTCGCGGAGACCTGATAACCCTTGTATTACCCTTACTTCCCACTCTCCGGTCCGCGTTCACGTAAATGTTTCTTCCACCCCATCAACTGCGGAGTTATTAATACTTATTTTACGAAACCCTCACGGTGTAACGGGGCAGACGGTCTCTACCTACAACTGCGTCTTTCCAGCATAACCTCCAGAAATAACCTCAGGGCGGCATTGAGCACAACGGTGTGTCCCGCTGCTTGGGGCGGTGTTATCGACATTGTGTTGATCTGAAAGGAAGCGGAAAGGCGAGCGGACGGCAAAAGACGTCACAGAACGCAGTCTTCTGATTGGTTGCCAGGAACGGATGTTTACGCAAAAGTGGAGACGCGTCTCTTCGCGATGACCGAAGGAGTTCGACGAACGGGTTATTTCCAACCTTGGCATTTTATATAAGCACGCCTTACTCCTTTCATAAACATGATTCCATGGATTTATTATTCTTTGAAGCTGCCTCTACCAAGTTATGTGTCTGTGCTGCTGACTCCGAAGAGGAAATACGGACTCCATGCTAATTTTATCCCCGTTTTATTCTGCATAAGTCGACGTTCTTGACTAATTTCTTGCTATATAACCTCCTTCTATTTCCCGTTTATATCCTTTTTTTTCGTTACATGTCTCGATTATGAACATAGCGGAAAAAATGGAAGGATCTCTGAAGAAAACCCGCAGCCAAGAAACCCCACACGACAAAACGTGCGCAGAAATCCCACATCCCTTTATTTACGTCGAGGTTCTGACAGGTAGTCCCACCTTTCCTTACCTGCTACCTCGTTTTTTTCCTCAAGGAACAAATTTCACAAGTTCAATATCCTATTACACATTGCTATAAAATTAACCATTATTCTTACATGATCAAGTGACGGCTCAATTTTCTCGTGTGAGATAGACAAATAAAACACAATTTGAATCACACTCGTACGACGCCCGTTCCCTGGACGGCATTCCGTTTCAAGGTTCAGTTACTATTCAAATCATAGACAAACGCAGCGAAAAAATCATCGATGAAAACACTGCGTGCTGCCGCGTTCGGTGACACTGCGTTCTTTAACACCTATCAATATTACATAATTGATGTGAAACAAATTATTGTAGGAGTAGTTTGAATAAAAATTGCACGAGAGAAATATCTGTTAAATATGTTAAACAATATTTTAGTTTAACATTTATTTTAAATAATATCCTTGCAGTTAAAGCACATAAAATATTTATTTTAATTTTTGGATCAATTAAAAATTCCTCTGGGAAAGTTATTGAGAACTTACTTTAAGTGGTTATTGAATTAAGTTTATTTTATATAGCAGCGTCCTACCACGATTACACATGGGAATTCTTATGTTACACTTTAACTCTTTGTAATGTTAAGAGAAGACTTAAGCAGCGTGTCAAATATTTCTTTGTACACCAATCTGTCTACCCCTGAGGCATTTTTACGTTACCTTATTCGCATTATGTAGAAATTACACCTAACGTGAAAAGTGAGATTGATAATCCAATTTACCAGACACATCATATCATTGTTATTAGATCTTAATTTTTTAAATGACGGATTAACGTGAAAAAAAGTCGATTCCAAAATCATGTCAAAAAATGCATTAGGACGTACCTAACAATTTCTTACCCGCAAATGATTCAAATGAAATAAATTTTGCTGTACTAACATGTAAATCAAATATTTTAAAAATTACATAAACTCTACAATATAAAATACCACAACAATTTGATGAAGTGTTTATCCGAAAAATATTGATGGAGATAAATTTCAGAAGTACACTAGTTATATTGTTGTATTTGTAAATGGGAAATGCAGCGTGCTATTGAAGTTTATGAGGTAGGAGTTGAGTGGAAGGCAATTGTTAGTAGGAGGGCCGCTTAGCTGGGTTTACCAACAAATTGTTAGTAGAAGTGGTTAGTAATTGGTACCAGGAGGAGCTGGATAGAGGAAGGGAGGTTGGCTTTTCAGTAGTCACAGCTATATGAACTGGGACATTAATGTGAAAAGCTACAAATTTTCTGGACACATCGGGATGACTTGATGAGCGACAACACTACCACCTGAGCCACGGGTGGGGCTCGAATTATCAGTCACACATAAGCCTTGGTGAAGTGTAATGTGAATCGGAAATTTGCAAAAATTAATTCTATAGAGTCAGCAATAGATCCAATATACAATAAATAATATAAAATATTATTTTAACTGAATAAAATCCATGAAAGGTACATACATCAAGTGTTAACATTATTGGGAGTACATATTATTTTCTGAGTAACATAGTCTTATCTCAGTAACGAGACATCATAGAAGTGTGATTCAAGTTTTGTTTTATTCGCCTATCGTAGACGGGATCATTTAGTTTCGTGAGATTAATGTTTACTTTTTTAGCATCTTCTGTTGGGACCTAAAAGGAAATGAAAGTGCAAGGATTTACTCTTCCCTTCCCTCTCTCACCGGAGATAACCCCGAAGGGTCGGCATTATCCTTATACCTGACCTACGGGGTTTCTTCAGTGCCTGTTTTTTGGGCTGTGGGATTTCTTCCCGCTACCAAATATTACATTCGTGAGTAGATTTTGTAATAGGCTTAAGAAATCAATTTTTAGAGCTAGAAAATGAAGCTTTAAGTCTAAGAGAAGTTGTTTGCCAAGTCTATTGTTGATAAAAATAAGAAAATTACTAAACTTAGTCAGATGGTGAGAAACAGGCTCGAACATTACATGCTACCGCTACCTTTAGAGTACAAACGTTTTATGCCATAATTCGTAACATAGTTTCTTAATTGAAAAAGTGTGGTAAGGCTTGCAAAAATGTACATGTGTTCTTTTATCTGAACTATTAAAAAGTAGTACCAATGAAATGAAAGTTAAAGCCAACAATCTAGTTGAAGTATACCATGAAAATTTCCAACTGAATAATATTTGCAAATTAGAACAGTTTGTGCAATTATTAAAAATGGAATTAAAAAAAAACAGTCAATGACTGTGCGATTAATGGCATATTAATTTCATTGAAAGTTTTGAATTGGATAGTCGACAACGATTTCTTGAATGTTTTTTCAAGTGTTATATTATTTTCAGATTATTTGTAACAGTTCCGCTCGCAAACTGCGAGGCTGAGAGAGCATTTTCGGTTTTAAAAATAATTAAAAATATGTATAGAGCGAATATGTTACATGAAAGATTATCTTCTTTAGCATTGCTACTTATTGAATGGGAAATATTAAAATCGATTGATTTCAATGAAAAAATAACAAAATTTGCCACTGAAAAATCAAGAAGAAAGTATTTTGATTGAATAAAAACCTCTAACCAATACATGTTTTTTATGCCCGCATCACTATATATCAAATTAACCTCAATATTATTATCTCACCATGTTATTCTTCGAATATAATTTTTTCTTAAGCCTTTCGCTACCAACTCGTCCTTTCGGAGAGAATCGGAACTTCAAATAGTGGCTTAGAAAATGATAATACTGAATATATCATTTAAAAAATTTTTGCCAGTATTTTGTAAGTTAAAAACTGTTTTTTGAAACTCGCAAAAAATTGATAAATTGAATCAAAATTTAATCAGTCAGTGTTCATATGCGACGCTGGTAGCGGAAGGGTTAAAATACATAACGCACACTAAGGCTGGCCACTAAGGGACCCCGATTCGATTATAACCCCGGGCCCCTTTATCTTTTAATCCGGCTCTGGGGGCATATAACCGAAACCCCTCATAGGATTATAAGGATCCCACAGATATGTACCGAGGAAAAGGTCTTGAAGGACCTCTCTCTCGTTTTAAGTGCAGGTAAGTTTGCCCCTGTCAGAATCATATTTAGTTGTTCTTTGAAAATGAAATTTTTGAGCCGAGTAAAAAAGGTTGTAACTCACTTGTGTAGATTCATATGTTGCATTATTTGAGTATGCAGTTCTCCATACTACAATTTCTAAGAGAATGCTTTCAGTAATGTTGTCAACTGTTCGCTATTGAGACAAGGCAGGATTAGTAAGTCAATGGTTTGCCATTATTTAATCAACGAGATGCAAAACATTGGTTAAGAACGTTTGCTGTCTTATGTTAATTCCTTGCTGTTACACAAGTGCAAGTCGCGTCGTAATACATACCGCAAAGGGTAATGGCCTCGCGATGCCTCGTAATAAACAGATAAAGATCTATATAACCTTGAATTGCATTCATCTCAGATAGCAAAACAGATAGACGAGCATTAGGCATACAGAAGAGGGGTTATTCCACCGGATATATCCAAAGAAGTATCACTAGCTACAAATTACGAACTTTGGTATGCCACAAACGTTGAAAGGTAGATGGTGGGCAGCAGTGAAATATTGATTTCTACCAATACACGCCCATCTGAATTTTCATTATGAAAATTACCTTCCATTTCCTTCCATTGCATTTTAAATATCATTTGAATATTGTAAATTCATTGCAATATTGGTTATACAAGACATTGAAAAGCAATGCAACATCGAAGCATTATTTCTTCTGTACGCATTGTTGATTTAGAAGGTAATGAATCAGAAGTAATGAAGTCTGAGAAATTATAATAAGACATCATTTGAAATGTCATCAGTGAAATGGTGTTTTAAGAAAAATTTCAAAATTTGATGAGTAATTCGAACACAAGTAAAGAGCTCTGGGTAAATTGTACGATTAATGTAGTTTTAGATAAAGATGTAGTAATAGAATACAGGACAAGTAATATTCTCTAGGTGGTATTGGCGTAATTAAAAATTAAATTTATGTTGCTAGTCTCGCCAACCATACATTTATTGTTAGAGTTATCTTTCGACTGCCTAGCAGTCATCTTCAGAAATCTAAAAATACAACACTGTATATCAATAATCATACACAAAATAGTTTTGACGGGACACAAAACGAGTAAATTTCACGTACTTGACTTCGGCCAAGAAAAATAACAGTTTTATTCTTAACTTACAAACCAATTTTCATATTTCGCCGTATCTTGCTCTCCTCCACTGTTCTCAGAATTCTCCTCCCACCTCTTTCCCTCGTCTTCTGGCCTTCAAAATTGTTTTGTGTATTATTATTAAAAAATAGTGTTGTATTTTCAGATTTCTGAAGATGATTGCTAAGCAGTCGAAAGGTAACACTTATGAAACGAACTTCTCACCCTCCATTCACCTTTCTTGAATTTCCTTGTGTGACGAAAAGGCCAAGTTTCCTAAACGTCCACAAGCTTATTCTAGGATTCCAAACCGAAAAAAATGACACTCTTTGGAAACAGACCCAGCAGCTTAGTTTTTTTCCCTGTAATATTATTGAATCTGCAATGGTTTGAGAAGATGTTACGTAAAATTCCTAAAATTATTCACAAATGTTTAATTTGAAACTAAACCAGCGACTATGCAATCCATTCTGACTACATCAAAGGAGATGACTCACTAACGGTTTGCACTGTCGTATTAACAAAAAGTTGATTTGACTGCCAGTTCCCACCAGTACACGTAATTTCTACTTTTTTGCATTTCCTTCGTTCGCTGTACATATTACGATTTTTTCCTCCATGAACTGTATTACAAATACATTTGTCATACAGATTCCAATTATTATATCATTTTTATGATTCTTTAATATTGGCATAGAAAGTAGAGATTTTCAGGAAGGCCAAAATTCTCTAAATTTTGAAATAACAATGAATTGATTTTAAATGAGAAGCTTCATACGTTCCAAGGCGTTCCACGACTTCATTTCAATAATTCAAATGTATTTATTAGCAACAACGCTAAACGAACCATAGGTCTCCCTCTCCATGAATCTCCTGGAAAGCTCAATATATCTTCATAATAGTAATAATGGAAAATGTATTTCATTTGCTCTTAACTTATTCATCGAGTTGTTAATAAATTGCACCGGATGTATAACAAGCGGTCGTTGGAAATAGTCAACTATATTTCCATGACATATTAATATTTTTGGGTGCAATGTAAGCAGGGTACCAAGTGACCAGGCTAAGAGGTCCCATTGCAGCCAATTTGCACCTCGGTACATTTGAGGACGTCTTTTGAATTTGGATTTTCGTAATTTCTGAACATTCTACGCCGTTGTGACAGACCGATTGACTTGCTCATGCATCAACGCAGAGAATAAGTAATCAAGTCATAAACTTCTTGACGGGTTGTTGCTTTTGTATAACAGAATATAGATAAATAAACAACAATTGTTTTGAAATTTCCAAAAGGCTTGGATTATTGTAGTGGTAGTATGGTAGTATTTTCAAATGGTGGTGGACGGATATCTTCTTGGTAACATTTTAGAATGCAGAAAATGGTACTTGGTATATTCAAACCCAGAAAAAAATAAAAATTATTATTGTAAGAATTACAATTTTTTGAATCAAGGAATAATGAAGGTTTTAACTAAAGAAAAATCGAAATATATTCTTCTTACCGTATAATTAGCAATATACCGTTTATATTTGTAAGCATATGTTTATAGGTTAACGTTTACTACGGTAAAGGAAATATAAATATTGTGTTGCAATCTAGTGAGTTAACTTGTATATTTCATAATATTAAACATAGGAGGACCACACGATGACACTGACGGTGTTCTGTACGCGTTGCCGCATTCCTTGTCCAACCCTGCGGACTACCACCTGCATCAACACAGCATGTCCCTCCGCAGCGCCGGTAGATAATATGTGTAAGTTAAACTGTACCCGCGTGCAAGTGAAGCGACCCCCCCCGCGGGACCAACAAGGTAAAGCAATGGTTATCCATTCTTTATATTCCTAGGAGAGCAAATGGTGTAAAATTGACTGTGGTATCACGTCGAGAGAAAATATAATTTGAACATAAAAATCTCTTAGATTGCGGTGAACCTCACCGCCAGGTAACAGATTAATCATGTTGCGTCGAATGAAAATGGTAGACGGGACCGGGATTCGAACCCGGGACCTTGAGCTCTACGCGCTCATGCGCTTACCGACTGCGCCATCCCGTTCGCTTCTCGGGTCCGTCTAATTGAGAGAATGATAGACGGGCCCGAGAATGAGAATGATAGACAGACCCGAGAAGCGAACGGGATGGCGCAGTCGGTAAGCGCATGAGCGCGTAGAGCTCAAGGTCCCGGGTTCGAATCCCGGTCCCGTCTACCATTTTCATTCGACGCAACATGTATAATTTGAACATTAAAAGGCGCAAACACCGATGATTTTGGACATAAAGAATCCAAATCTTTATCTAGTCAGAGCTAGAGTGAGATTCGTATCAACTACCAAAGACCACGTCATGACTTAATCTTCGAACAGATCATTACTGCGACGAAAAGTTCACAGAAAGTATTATTTCCTTCGTAATCTGATTATTTAAATTTTCGATAAGCTATTTCACGTTTCAGAAAAAGTTACTTCTGGCTTCAGAAAAAAGTCACTAGTTGACAGACAACATATCTTTAGTTTTATTTGGTTTCAAAATTTCCAGGAATAATTTCTAAACGATTAGGGCACAACTAGGAGGTAAAATGCACTTTTAAAATACCTGGGAATCTAAGGAGGAACGACATTTTGGCGAGCGTCCCTGCTACAGAGACAAATATAGGAACATTTATTGTCAAGTGCGAGCTGGTGAAACCACTTTCTGATGTAGACCGCAAGCTTGTGATACTGAAGGGTGCAAACAAGTTATTTTGTCGGTATTCATCATGAAAATTAATTCCTTTCACCACAATAACAATGCTTTGAAACGGCGGGGTAGCGTATAAAAGCATTATTCTACGTTATTAAGAAAGACTGTAAAAATGCCAATAACTTAAAATTTGCAGAGAAAATCGAGAAAATCGTGGAAAATAATGAAAATTGTACCTGAAACTACTTTACCCTCCCGCAAATTTCATGCTACGCTAGTATCACTACAAACGTTTTGTAATCTTGTACACGATATAGAAATCTAAACAAAAATCAGCTTTTAGCATTTTTACAGAGAAAATCTAACACGGGAAAAGAAATTCAACGCCCCACGTACCATAGTCCGCGAGCGCGCTGGCAGGAGTGGTTTGTGATAAATATTTTAATAAATAACGGATAAAAACTTGTATCAGCCTCGTGCTGATATTGAATTTTAGTGTCGCGAGCTCATGTTCTACGAGCGTATTAGCCTCTTTAACGTACTGCGTTACAATCTAACGTAACAAAACAAATTTTAACAGCAAGTCCACGGAGTCTATTGTCATACTGGATTATTATGATAATTATGAATAATGCGCAGAAAAACCAACGTGCCAATTTCACAATGTGCCTCACGGCATATTACGGACAACTTCGCTGAAACTTTAAGTTGAATTAGCAACCATCATTCCTCTGCTTTCCATACGCCTATTTCTACGAGCTCCACACCACGAGTATTTAACTGTGTGGGTTTTGTATTTTATATCAACTTTCAATTTCGTATAGTAGGCTAAATAGTGGCTATAATATTGTTTTTAACTTCTGTATATACTTCCACCAATTATTGTAAAAGTTGAAAGTACACATTCTGCTTCTCCGGGTACAGCCATACAGAACTTTGTTTTGGTAAGAAAAGAAAAACTAACTAAAGATGGCTGCAGTCACGGAAGCGCTCATCCGGTCCCAAGGCAACGCTTTTATTTCTTGGGAAGCCTTGGACGACATATATTGTACGCTGTGATCGTTGGAGAGGTCGATGGGGTGTATAGCGTTAAACTCAGCAGAGCGCTTGCGCAAACAATCAATGGTGCTTTTGTTCCGATGTGTGGACGGAGTTCGCAGTTCAGCGAACAGGGCGCCAATTAGCGAAAAGAAATGGCGGCGCGACGAACCAAAAGGACGACACGCTGTCTCT
Source organism: Laupala kohalensis (assembly GCA_002313205.1). Classification (NCBI taxonomy): domain Eukaryota; kingdom Metazoa; phylum Arthropoda; class Insecta; order Orthoptera; family Trigonidiidae; genus Laupala; species Laupala kohalensis. Next base: position 390,836 of record NNCF01129598.1, read on the forward strand.
GCTGGGAGTTTTTTGATGGCCGCTGCTCTTACACAGATCGGTATGGATATGGAGCAAATACGAGAATTTGTTGGTTCGATTGTCGTATCAACACAGGTCGGTGAGCTTTCTTTTGGTCTCGGTTCAACGTTTCCCTTTCCAGATAGACTTGTATTAAATGGACTTACGATAGAGAAAGAGATAAATAAAAAGACATTATAACCATCACACATACATTCATCCATTTATAGTAGAACTTCGGTTTTCGATGACTTCGGTAATAGATGGTTCCGATTTTCGACGATTTTATCCGCAAAAAATCAGATTGGTTTTTCATCAGTTGCCTTGGATTTTATACGTGTTCTAATTCTTATATGAAGGTGAGTTGTTGTTACCATTTGTAAATACATAAACGAAATTTTCACGTTTTACCATGGTAAACAATTTATTTATTCCAAAACATGTTTTCGACGACATGGTTGTCATCATCAGTGAATCTATAATGCAATATAATACAAAAGTATAAAAATAGAGTAAAATATTTAAAATTAACAAGATAAAAATTTATTCAGGAGGTTAAAATAATATTGAAAGTATTGTGGAAATATTGACAGAGTTATACTAATGTCCACACATAATTGGGATAAACTAAACAAATATAATGATTTTTTTAAAAATTTTCTTCTGAATGTGGAACAAAGCTGTAAGGAAAACAGTACGAGTCGAACTTTAACGTAGGAAATTTCTGTCAGAAAAATGCAACCGGAAGGTGCCTGTCAGGTTCATCGAGCGAACTGGTGCGGGGGTAAGGGTGGTGTTGAGGAAAAGATTTCACGGAGAACGTACGACGCCAAATTACTGTCTGTTGCTAAGGAAATCAGTGGAGAGTGTTGGAAATCAATTTGTTCATTTAACAGATGTTGTAATGACTGGAATTGCATAAAATGTGTAATTGTTCTAATTTTATCCTGGGCCAAAATCTTTTTTCCATTTCCAGCATAACAATTGGTGCCTGTATTGAATGTGTGACCTGTTTGTTGAGCAGAGCTTTTGTTGTTGCTCGCGAGTTTAATTATTCCAATCAATGTCGTTATGCTGGAAATTTTGAATTCCTTTAATCTTTGTAAATTTTTTAAGGAATATCAACACTGATCAATTGGGAAGAAAAATGTAATTTACTTCTCTGAAGAGAGACGTATTCTATTGATATAATATATTTTCCATTTCTTTGGTTCCCTAACAATATTTTGATAAAAAACATTTCGATTAAATAATGTAACAAGTTTTGATATGCGTTTTAAACGTACGTACGACACCAAAGTGCAATTCTAGGAACGCCTAATCCTTGGGTGAAAGGAGAGCACAGGGAAAACTTTTCCGCTAATGGAGAAGACATTTAGAATGGTCGTATGTGTTGCCTTGCAACCCTCTATTCTTGACGCAAAGGAGAAAGTACGGAAATTTCCGAAGAGCCATGATAAGGCGACGCGATGAAAGGCGTAGTTGCAAAGCGGTCGAGCTCTCCAATCGGAAGCCATTCGGACATCGACATTCCTCACTTGTACGTTCTGTCACGTAAGCCATACAAAAACGAGGAGCGTATGAAAATGCACCGAGCAGAATGAGCTATGATTTTGTACAAGTGAAACGAAAGACACCAAACAGAGAATGTGAGAAATATGTGGAATGCTTTTCCGCGAGTTCATCACAATTGATGGTGTAATCTGCGATGAATTTAATTATTTCTTAAATAGCCTTCAACCAAATTGCCTGAGCACTTATGTTGTGTTCTCCACGAAGAAGCATTTCTGCGTTTTAGGAAACATTTTTTTCTTAACGAATGGGTTGTTCTATGCCATTTGAAATAATTTACATACGATCCTCGCGTTTATTGTCTGAATGCGTCGTACATTTTCTATAACATTCTCTGAATTATTGTTCATCAAAATTATGACAGGAAACCGATTACATTTTCGTGATTACACGGAACGGATTTCACTGAATTCAGAGGAGTACCCACTAGAGGTAAGAGTGGGGGAAGAGGATCCACGGAACGTAAAGACGCAAAGAAGACAATTATCATTTACATTGAGAACGACAATTATCGTTTAGAAAATGTTCTTCGAACCTTTGTCACATTCGTATCGAGTAAAAGAATTAAAAAATATTATATTAATTTATGATAAATTGTTAATATACTCGTCCCCTGTTCCTTACAAAACCCTCCTCAAAACAACTCTGTATGTTCCTGAGTTAATCAATGTATTAACATTTGCCTTATCAATATTAATATACTGAGTTCCCGACACATTCATGGCGTCAGATTTTGAATTTTGTGCGTAAATAATCTTTCTTGAATTCCTCCTATGGATGCCTATTGTAAATGTTTTTCATATTGAATCGACAAAACAATTATGAATCAAACCAGACATGATAAACAAAACAAGGAACTTGAACTTACATACAGGAAAATTAAGAAGGACAATTGGCAATATGCTCACCAAGACTACACACAATCCCAATTGATGCTACTTTCATGAAATTTTCAAAAATAATCGTGCGACTTTTTCCATACCAAAGAACATCATGACCATGCTTCAGTGTTTCGTCCAAACATGTGTACTGCTCATTTGCTTTCTGGCGCTGAAGGCTTACGTAAACCCCTTTCGAAAATTTAGATTTATCTTTTGAACACAATAATATTTAATTTATTTAATATTTACAATAATAATATTTAATATAATAATTTATCGTTAATTTCGTAATATACCGACAGCGGTTGCAATGTGTTACGTACGGCTGCTGAGCAGGAAAAAGCGGGTTCGATCCCCAACTCGGCTTTTCAACTGAGATTTCCTTCTCCTATTCCAGTTTCACCAAACGAATAATTATCACGATTTTCTTAAACGAGATTAGGTGAATTTTATCATGATTATCTTGTATGCGTTTCACCATGCAAAACTAATCGTCTTTTATGGTAATCGATGTTTCTGAAGAATTCTGTATGTTGGTAGTAGTTTTTCTGTGCAATATGAGTAATTGGAAGACAAATGATTGGTGAGAAACGCAACTTGTTTCAGGATTCCGTGAAGTTGCCAGGAATGCATTTTTTATTCCCAACCAATTCGAACGTTCCTGGCTTAAATGGAATGTCTGACTTTGCTCAGGTAATTTTATACATTGCTCACCCTTAGTTTTAACAATGAAACAATGAAAATATTTTCTAAATTATGGACATTCCGATTAAGCGTACATTGTGTCAATATGCTCACGGAATAACGAAATTATGTTTTATCGTTGTGTTTGGACCACCCCTACTTTGCTCATCCACTACTTCTGATAGAAATAGCTTGTTGTCGGAATAAAATATAAAAAAACATTATTTATTACGCATGCGCGTCGGCACTTGTTCCATGTCCGGCAGAGAATTAGCGCGTATTTTGCATTCTGCCACGGTACCAACATAACATGATCAAGCTCTAATACTCCGTCATTACAATAGGTGGTATTCTCAAGAGATAAATGCTTGACGACGTCATAATCATATGTAACTTCAACTGCTGTTGTCCTTGTAAACCCATTGACATTATTATTATGAATAAAATTTACTATTTTCCCCGTATGCGTTTTTTTTGTACTTTTTCATCGCGTTCTCATACATTATTAAATATTAGAGAAAATATTATGTTATGAATAGTTTGTAAGAAAGTTATTTTATAAATAATAAAAACTGTAAGAAATTTATCGCTGTATTGCAATTTACCAATTTTTTTTACTACCAATTATGTACTGCCAAATCTATTTAATTTGAGTGTAGTTTAAGTGGTGAGTTTTACTACTATCGAATTTTTTATTATAGACCTCTCTTTGAACTGCTGTAGATGCCACAAAAAAATCGTACAAAAAAGTAATTAACACCATTAAATATGTAGACTCTGGTACTGCTACACTGACAGGAGACCAAAATTGAGGTGATTACATACCGATTCCGCGAATGATTTAAAGAATACATCATGTCGTAGATATCATTTTCATCAATATTTCATAGTTTTGTTATTTGATACTTACTCTCATTTTGGCAGCGACGACGCGCTAATCTGATTTTCTGGCGGGTCCTTTCCATAGGGGTTAACATAACAAGAGGTCCATAGTATACGATTCATTCACTCCATTCCATTGCATTTCAATGCATTGCAAAAGTCTCCGCTTCCTTCACTCTCTGTGCTAAACAACAGCAGGACCAGACTGTACTTATTGATTACTCAACGCCGCTGGTCGCCAAATGAACACATACTTCTGTTTATCAAGTATTTGTGATTACATACTAAGTTTTAAACGTTTAATTTCATTGATAATATGATCATGGTATTTTGCTGAAGGCGACAGTATAAATTTTATTCCTGAAAAATGTACCTGGTCGTTTTTAGCAATGTTTTTGGAAAAGGTTAATAACTCATTATATTTTGCAAGTAGAAACTCGAAATTTTGAAATGTTGTCACAAACACAATAGTTAACATTTGCTGAATAAGAATTATTTTTGACATTTTAGTTTATTTTAAAAAATAGTAAAGTTGACGTATCGGAAAAAACTGTAAACATTTCGCGTTATTGAAACATTTCTGTTATTGAAACAGTATAATTCATTCTTAGAACAATTTTTTTACTTGAGTATAAGTAGAAGAGCAAGAAAAAATGGCGTTAATTAGTTTTTTCTGCGATTTTTTGTGGCATCTACAGCAGTTCAAAGTGAGGGGTCTATAATAAAAAATCCGATAGTATATACCAGCTTTTTTTAGCCTGTGTTCGACTTACATTTTAAATTACCGGGTTAAAAAGAAATTACAGTCATTACAATCTAAGTGTATGTAAAAGTAGTACACTGTCTTGAATACAAATGTAGAGTATTATTCGCACACTGGACCTTCAAAACAAGAGTATGTTTACTGTTCCCATGAGATTTTGAAATATTGTCCCCACAAAATATGAAAACGATGAAATAGTAGAAAATATTTGCATTTTAGGGAAAAAATTAATTTTTATTCACAATAATGCCATTCAGATTTAAATCTTTAGCACTATGACAATATTAGCAGTTGGTGTTACTTATGATTATGATGTCAAGCATTTACCTTTTGAGAATAGCATAAGTTGTACTGACGGAGTATTTGATCTCGTTCATGTTAAGTTGGTACCGTGGCAGAATGCAAATTACGCGCTAATTCTCCGCCGGTTATCTAACAATGTTTCTGTTTTTTTGTATTTTATTGCAAAAACAAGCTATTACACTCAAAAGTAGTGGGAAAGCAAAGTCGAGGAGGTCCAAACACAACGATAAAACATAGTTTCAATATTCTGTGATCATAGGAACATGATGTACGCTTAGTCGGAATGTCCTAATTAAGAAATTATTGATTAACTGTTAAAAATCTAAGGGTGACCAAAGTATAAAATTGTCTGAGCAAAATTTATCGAAATCAGACCTTTCATTTGAGTCCAAGAACATTCGAATCGGTTGAGAATAAAAAGTCCATTCCGGCTAACGTGCCCAGGCTGCTCACGAGCGTCACCAACTGTCATAAGAGGCAGAAGCGGGTCTCTTGCCACTGAACATAACCTATAAATCGAGTCACAAGAAAAATTGACGCCATATTGCTTACAGTACTGAAGAAAAACAAGATTCACGCAGGTAAACGAAGGGTCCACGAGCGTAAATCGCGATTTTCTCGCATTTCGATAATCATAATTAACTGCTCTGAAAATCTCGTTGAAGATTTTAAAGGAACTTGGTGAAATTGGGTCTTAGTCAATTCCCATCATCCCAATATCTCTCCTTCCCCAGTCATGCAGATGGAAGAACCTCATCACCTGAACCTCATCATTAAACCATTAAATAAGTTAAGTATTTAGTAAAAATGCATATAATGGCGGTTGATCTTCGCCGCCCGAGTCTTCTGCGCAGTTGGGAAGCGAGAGTGTCCGCGTGCGTCCGCCATAATTGCAATCATAAATTCTTTGACGTCAGCACTAGCATTTTTGGCAGCGTCATGTGTGTGTCGAATGTACGCTATTCTCTTCCCCAGCACAACCGCGTATTGCACCCGCGTTATTTCAAATACACACTTGTTCTATATACGTACGCGCGGATTACCAGGCTAACTACTATGCAAAGGTCAACCATGACGAATGATTCACAACTAGTGGTGCAAAGCCATTCCACATACTTTCTCATATACTCGTACGTTTCTCCGTCTGCAGCATAGTTTGAGAGAAAATTCTATAGTGAAAGGGTCATTTCTGGCGTGGTCCTATATAATTTGGTCGTCTTCCAGTGCTCTATTCACGCTCAAAGTCGCTAGATGAACTTATTACTGTCTTTCATTTGAAATTTGAAAGTAAAATAATTATTCGGAACATTACTTCAAATCATATAGCGACATATCAGTCTTACAAATATCGTAAAAGTGTTATGTAAATATAATAATGTTGTAGACAGAAATTGATGTATTTTCGTATCTGCAATGCGTTTGCTGTCCTCCTATGTATTTTATCATTATTATATATTTCATTTCAGTTTACGAAAAGTGTATTCTACGTCTGCTTGATCCATTTACACTGCTAAAGATTATTCAAGCTTCTTGAAATAGTAAACTAATGTGTAAATGTAGTAGACATAAATTATTTTATTGTGTCTATAGCAAACTTTCAAGCGAAGTACCGCTAATGCGGATGTAATGCATACTAATTGTATGTTACGTATAGAAAATTTAAGCAAAATCGTTGGAGCCGTTTTTGAGAAACATTCAAAAAAGTAATTTGCCCCCCATGTGAAGTACTCTGTTTTAAAGTAAAAAAAATTAGAGCACGTGCATCGACAAGAAGTAAATTCTACCGTAAATACGAAATGTGAGTTAAACTGATTCATCAATTTACTCATAATCGCTGCGCACAGACGGACACGGGCGGATGTTATGCCAAAAACCACTTTTTCGGAACCAGAGATCGCCAATACGGATATATCCATCGAATCTCGCTTACGAATTTTTTCACGATTACAATACTTTCTATATTCTACGTATATGAGAAAGTAAATATCACTTGATTTCCAAGAAAATAATGAAGTTGAAAGGCGGGGGAGATAGTTCGACTCCTCCCTGTAGAACAACGCCGATTGCTTTCTTTCTTTCTTTTTTTACAACGGATAAAACATTTTACCCGTAATATTTTTTATCGTATTCACTACCGGTTTGCTCATGTTTATGTACTGTTGATCTTTTATAATTTAGGATACTGGCAGTATGAGTAGTGTTTAATTGGTTATAACCAAATGTTGAATAACCTTTATCCTATATGATGAACGGGGTCAAAAAAATATGGAATTTAGTAAATCTTTTAAATTAGTGTTAGGAACATTAGAGAGTATGAATGTAAAGAAAATTCAGTGCAGCCAGCCCCATTGAACAAACCTCGTTTCCAAAAAGACTTCTCCCATTAACAGTAAAGGATTTAATTTCATTTAATTTAACGTGTTAGCTGTACGTTTAAATAAAACTTATATGAATGTTTCGGATTGAATGAGAAACTGATCTAAGAAATCTAACAATTCTAATAAGGCTAACAAGTCAAATAATGAATCGAAATCTTATCAAGTATTAAGCACTTTTAAAAGAAGAAGGCACATTTTAAGCTATTGAAACCCAGGAATCCCCTAGTCCTGCATGCATCTATTGACTCGTGTCCACAATGCAGTTGGGGTTCACTTGCAGAACGACATATAATCCATATAAGCCTGGAGTTTCCGTGCTCCTGCCCTCCACGCACTTCCCCCCCCCCTTCTTCTTCACTCCTCACGTCAAGAGGCTTCTCCAACAATGTTCCAGAGATTGTGACTTTAATCTAGAAATCTTCAATGCCATTATATTAATAACATCGTTCTAAATATAATACGACTCATTTATGGTAGTGGTACTCAGTGTGTTTACGGTAGTGAAACAATAATAAAGTGTAATAACAAAACTTTATACTTATTTAGACGACTTACATGTAATGTTTCACTATTTATTGAATTAGCACGTGCTTCCTACTTGTATTTCCATCCGCCAAAATGACAAACAGACCTCTACTTCTTAACTTTTTCATTGTAGTATTTGTAAATGGGAAATGTAGCGTGCTATTGAAGCTTTTCTACATGGAGTGATAGGAGGTAGGAGTTGGGTGAAAGGCTATTGTTAGGTGGGTCGATTACCAACAACGTGGCCCACGTGGAGGGGTTAGTAGAAGTGGTTAATAATAGTTAGTTATTGTTACAAGGAGGAGGTGGAGAGAGGAAGGAGGGTTTGCTTTCCAGTATTCACAGCTATATGAACTGGGACATTCATGTGAAAAGCTACACATTTTTCTGGCCCCATCGGGGACTTGAACCCGGGATGACTTAGTGAAAAGCGAGAACGCTGCCACCTAAGACAGAGGGGCAACTACTTTTTAACTAGAACATTTCTATTTCTACACTATGCGCCATCATTCAACATATCTAAAAGTAAATATGCATCATTCACGTTATGACGTCTCAGTAAACTTCCAGGAGGTAGCAATCTTCAGTGTTGGCGAAATTTAAAACAATTTCATTTAAACAACATTCGAAAAATTTAATACAATTCAACATGAACCCAATAATATTATGATTTCCTAAATAAAAGTGGCTAAGAACTTTCGTAGTATTACCTTTACCCCACACAAGACATTAAGAATATTGGACAACGTTCAGGAAATAAATATTAAGCAAAATGTGAATACAAAACGGGATCCGATCTTTGTGTTATAAGTAATGACATATTGAATGAGTTGTCACGATACTCTATAAGTGTTTTTGTCTATGTGAGCGAAATATCAATGTTGTATTTGAATCTTGCTTAAGCAAACTGTTTGCGATTCAAATTACGACTGTAAGGATATAAGGATTGTTCGGCGTTTTATTCTGAATTCCTCTCGATATCACAGTATCGATCACACGACAAAGAATATAACAATAATTAATATTTTTCTTTCACCAAATTACATCCTGTAATAAATTTTCATTTCATGTATTCAGAGCATTTTATAAATTAATTGTCGTTTACGCCCAGGAAAATGAACTCCCAAGTTATAGTTCGTTGTACCGTAAGGTCTATTGGTTCTTTGCCACTACTGAAACCAAATGGGTAGGGAAGTTGAATTCAACCAATCAACGAAGATAGAAAGAGAAATAGGAAAATTAAAGCAATAATACGATAACTCTTGGGTTATACATTTTAAATTTGGATTTCAACTCATTAAATGAAAATAAAGGTTGACAGGTATTTACAAACAAAGATACATTAATAACAAATGTGTTGATAATACAAAAACGCAAATTTTGTTTGAAAATTAAGATTAGATATAGAACATAAAAACTAGCTTCAAGGGATCGGATTTGGAATTAAGAAGTGAGGTAAAAATTATGGAATCGGTTTCCAACACCATTTTAAAATATCACAGCAAATTTCATAAATCATTGTAAACAGCATAAACCTGATGTTTTCGATGAAGAGCTCCGGTAGAGAGATCGGGAGAGAGTCTTGTGCGAAAACCTTCGATTAGTGGGCCGTGGTCCACTTGAAGGATAATAACTGCTCATTACTTGTTTGTAAACAACGCTATCCATTTAAACGTTCCCACAGATTCTGCCGCTTCTCTTCCACACGAATGAAATCGGTCTGTGAGTAAACAGATGACGCATGTTGTGGAATTGTGTGTCGCGACGAGCGACTGGCTTTCCAGCGCCCACTCGCCCGGGTCGCCCCGTGCGCTCGTTACGCGGGGCGTGGCCTCCCAGGGCGGCGTGGGTGACCTCCCTCAGCGGCCCGCCTTCGCGTCTATTTTCAGGCATCGATTTCCAACTTCTCTTTCCGCCGGAAGTTTATACATAGAAGTATTACTAGCTGCTTACACTCAAATCAACTTGGAAAAGAAAGTTACTTTTTACACCATCTTTCCATCAGACCTTTCTTCTTTGTCACGCACATATTAATTGAGAAAGTAACGCAAAGTAGGAATAAACAGACAGCGGTATTTTCATGGTAAACTCTGCGTAAGGGGTCCCTAACACCGAAAACGTTCTTTTGAGAATTTTGGTTGTCCATGAACGCACTCTATGGGATAAGTGGTGGAGCCAATTTTATCATGTTTCTAACGATTCTAAGTTTATTTAATTTAATTATGCTATTAATTTCACTTCCTATGACTTCCAAACATTTTCAACAAGAATGTTTTTGGGAACCTAAGAACGTTATGAAAAGGGTTCCAAATTCCTTCCAAAGATTTTCTTTAAATTAAAAAAATAGATAATTTATCACCTCATGCTGTTAGAAATGTGGAATTTTGATGTTTAATTTTGTACGAGTTAGATAAAATAATTTTATTTCCTTGCGCTCCCTGCTGTATCTTTCCATGTTCCCATGCCAAACGCGAAGAAAGACTTGATTACGCAAATCAGTACATTTTCAATACGTTTAATTTGTTTTTAATGTTCCTATGTTGATCGAAAACGTTTGATAAAGAGACTGCACTTGTTTCCAAAGAATATTGATGCAACTTGATTCTGAACTCGCAAATGTTTGTGGGCTTCTTCACAATTGGCATATTTTATCCCCAATGATATTCATTTTATTCGGGTAGTTAAATGTAATCTTCGGTAACTTGTACTTATGTATCAATTTTTCCCTGTCCGCTGATTCAAGGTATATCATTATCAAGCAAATCAAAATCCTTGTTAAAGACTCCTAAATCCACAGAAAAATATTTAAGTCGCATATGCAGATGTTACAGAATAATTTTTCCGAGTTCCTCTGAGAGTAACTCGGACATGGCATAAGACGCAGCAGTTGAAATGTCAATGACAGAGAGAATTACGAAACCAGACTTCTTTCCAACGATTATTTTCCTCGTGCCTTTGAGTTCACAACAAGGAGCGCGACTTTCGGCACGTCGTCAGAGTGTATTATCGATTCCTGACACGTCATGGAAATATTGCTGGAGATTCTCCTCGACGGTTCTCACAATAAACATTTTGTTGATATTATAATCTCAAAACTAGATATTACAGTTTACAAGAAAATTATTCCATCTTCATGTTAAATAACAAATTATTTAAACCTTTGACAGGGGTTATAACATGTAAGGTGTATCTGTATTAATTCTCCATTTGTTACGTTATGATTCAATTTATATCAACTTGTCTTATTCATACATTTAATGGAGTTTTAAAGATTCAATTAGTATTTTTCCGACCGCGTAAGCGTGTGTAAGTACATGAGAGAACGAGAGAGGTGGGGAGAGAATAAATGAAAATGTGGGTTTCACCATGGTTCAGAGTTTGCGAGTAGTATAGAAATTGTATTACATCTATAGGGCACACACTATATATGATCTCCAATTTTATTTTAAGAAAATCATGTTTATATTTTAATATAAGTTATGGATTGCCGGTGACTTATTATGGCATAGATTTCACAAAGCATGTATTTTGTTAAATGTATTATTGCGGTCACCGATAGAACTATCTCATTTATAGAGGAAAGTACACAAACCTGTGAATCAAAATGAGGAAAATTTATGAATATTTAACTACCTTCATTGATAATTCAGGAGGAAATACTACAATCCAATGCAATCGCATACAACGGCGGTCTTTTGTGGAAATTGTTCGGTTTCTCGCGATGTTTACTCAAAATGTACACCATTGTTGGAAAAGAAGATACCTGATCCAGCATCAATTCACGCGGCGACATGGAGTGTGCGTGTCCACGTACTTTTTTCTCGAATGCTCTCTCCCATTTGGCGACGAGCCACTGCCTCCACTCATTCCAAATTGAGTATTCATCAATCGAGTGATGCAGGTCGGATGGCAGTGAGAAAGTGCGCTCACTGTGACGACGAACGTCTCGTGTCCTTCGGCGAAGACTCCGATTCAAGAGACGACCAATTTCCTTAGACCAGTATTACACGGTTATATTCCTATGTCAAATATCTAATAATAATAATGATAAACTTTATTGTAAAAATACAGTTCGTGTGACCGTGTGTGGGATAATAAACTATTCTAATAGACTATGAAAAATCTATTATAAGCAATGTATCGACAACAAATGACTAGCATATATCAACATATTCACGGATTTTAATGGAGAAAATACATATAAGCACGTAAAAACATAAAAATTATTATTATTATTATCAGTTTTGAATTTTTGAACTCCAAATATTTTATTACACGTGCAATGTTTTACTAAAAATGATTGTCGGCTAAACGAGACAAGATATTTAAATGATTTTTGGTCCACCCAAAAGCTTATACAATTCTCTAGATATTCTATGTCGCAATTTAACGGCATGTCAAAAAACATCATTTTAGAGATTGTGTCTCAGTTTGGCGAATTGGCGACCCAAAAACCAAGCCAAACATGTTTTTTTACACATAGAGTACGGCTATAACATTGGTTTAATCGGCACTCTTGTGGGCCGCCACACCTACCTTATCCTGTTACCCCATTATGCACTTTGGATTCTACAAAACGAAAAGAATTTTCATCCATTCTTAAATAATTTGCGTAATGTTTGGAGTCTTCGTATCGAAGCTCTTTCAATAAATTGTGGATGCCCAACATCTCGCGTCTTGCAATCCATGGTATAACCCACAATCGCTTCTTTTTGTCTTTGGAGTTTTGTCTTTCAGGCAATAAACAAAGTGGAATTATAGAGCTGTTAGAAGCAACTACAGCAACAAAAAGCTGAACGTCATCCATTTTCTTTTACACTAGATACGACCATACAAGTGACGTAGTGTAATGGGACTATAATTGTTTGATAATATTTTCCGATTATATAAATTAATAATATATTTGATCATAGATATATGACTTGGAAATATGGCCGTGTAATACTGGCCTTGAGTTTAGAACACAGGATATCGCGAATTCACCGGAAAATTGCTTGTGTTATGCTGGAATTTGTCACTTCAGTTTAGCATTCGTGCCTTTCAATGGATTGAAGTCTGTTAAGGGAGTAATAATAATAATCTTAATTAATTTAAAGAGTAATTAAGCATTATATTTTTTTTTTCATTTATAAAGGAGATGAAAAATCGAATGTCCCAATAATTAATGTTATTATTACTTCCTTAAGTATCAGTGCAGTAGAGAATGTTTGTTACCATTTTTTTTATTTTCGAAAATATTATTTAAACAACTTTCCGTTGAACGATAAATAAAAAGTCTTAACATTTTAAAATAAAACGTTAATTTTTAAAATGATAAAACCACACCTCTTTTAGTACACACTATGTGATCATCATTGCTGCGGATGAACAGGATACGAGAGGGACGCATGAAGCGGGATGAACACTAGGGTCACTCTTTACAGTAGGGATTCGATATGAGGACACAATTTTCTCTCAGCTGCCTTTTATAACGCCGTGGACCAAAAGTATAGGGATTGAAAATTACACAGCGCTCTGAAGCATAATTGCGATAAAATAGTCTATCGTCTATTTGAAGTGAGTTTATAAAATGTCACCCAATGAGGCGTGTGAGGAAACGTACGAGATCATTCACTAACTGTAACACAAGCACTCAGGGTGAGTAGTGAAAGGAAGATTCATTTAATAAAGGTATCGTGTGAAAACAGTCATGAATAAATAGTTTTCTCTTATATTAGTTGCTGTCGAAGTTAAATAAATTGCATTTTTCTTTCTCGTTAGCCTTCAAGTATATTTTATGTTCATTTCGTGATTTTGCGAGGTTCAGGTCATGAGACCTGTGCTTCCACTAAAACACATAATTCAAAGATTTGGGATGAGGGATGTTAGGTTGGCAGGGAATGAAAGGAACTGATCCTTGTTGGCACAGAATAGAAGAAGTGAACCCGAGCTGAAAACCTCACCCAGCTCTACCGAGAGGGGGTTCGAAGGGGAGAATCGAACACACAATCTCCCGCTCACCAGTAACACCGCGATAGTGTTGTAACTTACGACTAGTCTCATGAAGATCAGAATGGAGGGCGTCACGACGGCAACGAGGGGTGGCTTTGCTCACGCGTGTCTGCGTAGCTTACGGCTCCAAAATGCGAATCAAGTGATAAACTGCGAGACTGGACACCGAAACGCTTGTTCATAGTAGCGCTTCCCCTCCATGGCCATCCGGTGCGCCTCCAGGGCTACTTCTGAATCCCAGTTTGCAATCAAGCTACATGTGTCATCAACGGAAGACATAAACCTACTTGCTTCGAGATTCGAAGCCCATTTCGAAGGTACAATGTTTGCGAACAACAGCAAACCTCGTAAAAAGCCGTGATGCAAGACAGCGATGATCGCATGTTGAGATACTGAAAGTTCAACGCGTCGCGCGGTCTGTTGGCCGGCCGCGCCGCTGCTACGGCAACAACATCAGTGGCGGAAAGTGGGGTGTGGTGACGTGTGTTGGGGGGGAGGGGTTCCCCGCGCAGAACGACGTGACCGCTGTCACGACGTGTGAGGACGAGCGGTGGGGAGCGATTGGCGCGGGAAATGGGCTCAGAAGGACACTTTACACTGAGGACACTATCGAGACTTCAAATTTCGAGACTTTACACACGAATTCGTTTACGTGACGTGACACTACGACGAATATCCAACTACGCCGGCGGCGGCGATTGGGAAACACCGTTCTAGGTCATTCTTTGGCGCACGCGCGAAGAGTCAACCTGACTTCCTTGAGATGGGCGACTCAGATGTCGCATAACACCCCTCTACAAGGTGCAAAGGTGGCCATGACACAGTGGATGATGGTATGAGATGGCACGAGTCACGTTTTGAATGTTATCATTATGTTTCAGCGTTCTTTTTTTCGGCAGGAATCCGGGGCATTCTAGAGCAAATAATAGGTGAAATGGAGGGAAGATTCTTGAAACGAGAACATTGTTTTTGAGCAGGTAACATAATGGGAAAATGCCTTGAAATACATGTAAATCCATTATTCAAACGTAGTCTATTGTGTACATTGTAAAGGTTATTCCAATGCAAATTCTTTCGTTTATATTACAAAGTTGAATTTTTCTTCATCACTATGTTATTTCTCACACAAGCTTTAGCACTTGATTCAATTGATTTTGCTTCCAAAGAATTTTCTATTCAAGGCAAGCAATGTACACACACGATTATTATTGCTATTATTGTTCTATTGTTCACTACGAATTATGAACTATTATTAACACGAAAAAAATTCATACTTTGTAGTGAATTATAACGCAGGAAGGGTACGAGGATGTAATGCCTCACAGTTTTTGTCCTTTTGGAATTGCCTTTTTATATGTCATGGACGAAACAATACGTCCGCGTTACTTCGCAGGGGAGGAGCGAAAATCATAGTTTATGCATAGAGATTGCTTATGCCGGGTCAAAACCAAGAAATCTTTCTCCTAAATTTTATCTATGAATGTAACAAATATATCAATGGGACCATTATTTTCGATACAGGGAACTTTATTGTGCACTTGGTAAATACAGATTCATGGAAATTGAGGAGAATTGGTACTTTGGGACTGACGCCAATGCAATAGATTCCTAAACATATTGAGGTGGGATTTGTGGACGACTGGAAAGTACTATTACACTGGGAAATAAAATTTGTCCGTCTTATGGGAGTCATCTATTATGCTATACATTGAACGATCATTTTCCACCCACAGAATAAAGGTTCGGAAGGATTTCAAGATGGATATTTTTTCGGGTTGCTCAATACTCTATTTCTGTACGAACAACATATCTCACTAGGAAAGAGAAATGGATTTAGAGAGAGAGGTGCTCCTGGGTTTAAGCCACCCCCCCCCAAAAAAAGAAACAAAACTATTACTAGAATTGCGATAACATTAAATTGTTTGGTGCGCAGGCCTAGTATTTGCATAGAGAAGTAAAAATATATCCTCACCGAATCGTGAATTGTCTTAAAATTACATCATTTGCCACCAATCTTTCGATATCCCCAGACCCCTCGGAAATCTAAGCCCTCCCCCACCACAAAAAAATCCTTGATCTACCACTACTAGGAATATTTGAAAGGATAATGATTTTTCAAAATCCTCCAAACGACGGCGTTTTCCTCGCAAGACCTACATTATTCCCAGGGACATGACAGTATTTGCAATCCGATGGAAGAGAGGGCTTGGAGGGGGCGGGGGAATCTCTGCATCATCCAGGTCACAATCTAGAGACCGTAACGGATGGCTCTGAGTACGAATAACGCTCTAAAGCACTCATTGTTCATTTTCTATGCCGAAATGCTCACAGAAAAAAATCTGAATAATAGCCACGTAATGAATCTTAGTTAATTATCGTAGGATGAAAGTCAGGGGATTCAACTGCAGATTTCTTTCCCTAACGTTCGCGTCTGCGGTCCTGGTCCGCAGTTTACACTTGCGCTCAATTTCTGCGACTGAAATTATCTGCATTTTTGGGAATCATTATTTCTCTTCGTATTCACAAAAATATACTGACAACTTACAACACTAGGAACCGATGCTTGACCATAATATCTACCTAAAAATAATTGACACTATTTGATTTTTGAATGAAGTCTATATCTTTCTGAGAAGAAATTTTAAATGCTTCGGAAATAAAATGAAATAAAATTGTATGGAAAACAATTCATTATGCGACAAAGTTCACTAAAATGTTGGATTTGAAACAGGGCGAGTGTTTTAGTTTAACGAAAAACAGTACCGCAACGGCCTTGTTAACTCACTAATACTTTCCAAGTAAGTCTTGTTCGTCGCGTTCTTCCATAAACGTATTGCCTTAAAGAATATTTCGAGACAATCCTCAGACATTTTCTAAGACGGTTCCAATTAGCCGTAAATACGTGCAATATGAAGAAAATCTGAGTCATGTGAAACGCTTCAATATCAGCTCCCTCCCTAAGAGAAGGTATTTCTTTGATAATACTTTGAGCCGTTTCTTAATTCGCGCGTTTACCGAACAGACGCAGAAATAAATATCCGCGCTGCTCTTCACAACACAAAGGAAAGTTCTCTTGTACCTTAAAGCGTTCGACAAAGCAGTCCGTGGATTTTCACAGCACCGGCTATCTCCATGACCTTTCTTTACCCTGTGAAAGCAGTCTGATGGGCCTTAACCTTTTACGAGCCGCAGTCAGAGGAAAGGCGGACACGATTCTCATAAAGAAATGTCTTACAAGGGAGATATGAATGTTAACGGAAATTGAAATGCGTTTGAATTCAGTGATATCGAGATTCCAGGATATTGGTGTGTTTCATTTTCACGGAACTGCATTAACCTGGTACCGTGAAAAATTCATCAATTTGGGACATCCAAAGGAATCGTCATTTCTCAATTCTGTTTCGTCCGTGCGAACAATGAATTTCTTTAACATTTCCTTTCCGATAAATATCTAAATGGTTTGATAAATCTAAGCAAGGTCTTGTTCCCGTTCGCATCCGGTCGTGCATCTTGTTCCAGAGTTCGACTCCCCTCCTCCACCTGCATTTGGCTTCCCGTTCCAGCCAGGGAGCCATAAGTCCAAAATAGCTCCCACACTTGCAGTTGGCAAAACATTTGCATAGGAGAGAGAGGGAGAGATCAGCGGGCAAGAGTTCTATTTTCGAAAATTTCTCTCATCTAAGACGCAATCTCTTCGGACTGCATCAGCGTACCATATTCACGGAAATATTGATTTATTTGCTCACAGTTAACTGCCGCTGTCGGAGAGTGTGGTGCTGCAGGTTTCGAATCAGTCCCTTCTGAAATAACAAATAGCTAAAACATAATCAAATAGTCTATTGTACTTCAATATTTCAGGGACTGGCTACTCAACTAACACTTCAAAAAAACTCGATTGAGCAAATATACACCTTTCGTTCCAGCGAATCATTTATTAACTCCTCCACCAAAAAAGTAATTTAAAAATTTATATTATTGTAATACGATATATTTATCGTATTACTTGTTCTTTTGTTATGAACTGAAGGAATGCTCAATAGTATCCGGGGTGCTCCTCCTTCCTCGACCCCACACCTCTGATAAATATATAAACATAATAAACACATAAAACGTAAATATTAAGTTATTAAAACAAATGATAAAAGACACAAATGTGCAAAAACGTAAATTTACAACCCTAATAAAAATATTTCTTCAGACAATAAATTTCAGGGTAAAAAATCTTTATCACGAATGAAACTGGGCTGCATACTAGATTTTTAAGAATGTACAACTTACTTCGTCCTAGTAGAATTTGTCCTAAAAACAGAGATACACTTATTTATACACTAAATGCGTAAGCAAATACTGTTGATTACCACTTCTGTTACCAGTCAAGTACACCGCATCGTTATGCCAAGCATTTGTTAGCAGCCTATGCTTTAAACATATCTTAAGTTTATTCTTTATTTATTTCGTGCCTTTTGGAGATGTCCAGGTCCAGGTCATCTTCCACCTAGACGTGATTGGTTGAGAGCATTGGAAAGGAGAGATGTAGAGTTGCAGGGAAATTATGCTACCGAGCTGACATTTGTCTGACGTTGTCTGATCTAGTTCGGCTGAGAAGGGACCGAAGTCACGCTCTTAATCCAATGAAATTGTTGTGGAAATAAATGTCTCTAGTAAACACTTGTTCCTGGGATTTTCATCGGAAAATCTCTCCACTCCCCGCTCGTACAAGGAGAGCATCGTCGGTAGTTCGCATCCAGGCTATAAGCACAACTGCTTCGCGAAGGCCCTCTTCGCGAGATTTTCTTCGAGTCCGCGGAGGCGGGTGGGTGACGGACGCTTGCCCAACTGGGTCACTCCCCACCCCTTCCGCAGCATCCCACGCACTGCCGTAGTCGCCAAAGGAGAGGGGATGAGGGGTCAGGGGCCACCGGTGGCGATTCAAGGCTTCATCACAATGAGGCCGTTCCAATACTGGCACAAAACGTATTTCCAGTTCAAATCATCGAAAATTAAAATTCGTGAGAAACAATAATTTGTATAAAAAGAATCTTGAGGAAACGTCGACGTTGCCCGATTTTCGACCATTTCTTCACCAATTTCTTTGCTATCCCATTTCACTTTAGTCTGATATTTTCATATTTCTTTTATTTTTACTAGAACTATACACAGTTTTACTCGAACCAAACTATTTACTATCGATTCCAGAATATCTTTTCACATCAGCTATATTTCCAAGACAGATACGAATGTTAAGCACAAAGTCCATGTATACATTCTGAAACAAGTGATATTAAAATATGTTCTTCAGAATAAAGGGAATGTTGAATCAATTTTGTTTGGAAGTAGCATGTTAGAAACGCGCATAAGAACAGGAAAATGAACTAACTATTAAAAATGTGAAGTTAATTCCATTTACTGGTGGAATCCACTGTATCCGCCTACATTTACGTACACGCTAACGTACCGTATCAATCGACTTCTCTCCTTTAAAAAATCAGTTTTCTTTTCAAGAAATTTTTCAAAGCTAGGGATCCAAGGACGTTTGTTAAATTTATTACGGAAGCCCAACAACGCTAAACTAATCTATATTTTGCATTGAACTTGTGTTTCACCAGTCATCGGGACATTTCTTAGTCACTTATCCCAAGCTGTTTTCTTTTTCTTTTTTGGTTTTTTACTTCACACAATAGATAGGAACTTCATGAATAATAAGCGGATCTTCGAAGAAAAATATTCTTGAGATTGGCCTTATTCAAGCTTTAAAAACTACTCCTTTATCCGTATTACCATTGACTACATTTCAGATAGATCAGTGGAAAATACGTTTAAATTCAACGACGTATCCTTTGAACGCAGTCTCCAGAAATGGCTGTATTCTGATACGAACTCATAAAATATACGAATTTAAAGACGTAGGCACATAAATTGAAGAGAGGTATTATCTAGCACTAGATTGGCCAAGATTTTGACTACTTTATTTTATACAAAACTTGATGTTAGGACCTCACAACTACCTGGTTAGGAGCTTTCTTTTTGTAGAGAGGTAGAATCATTATCCCAGTGAGTTGTTCAAAAAAACTATTCCTCTCCTCATACAATGAAAGTAATATTTATGAAGAATTTTTCTTCTGGTGCTAACATCACACGCGACTTTTTATAAAATTGTTCAAATAAGAAATAATAGTTATAAGTAACAAGTTATTAAGCAGGCATCATCGAACAAAGAATTAAAATCTATATCAATATTACATGAAGAACCATTAACAATTAGTCCGTGTAATACTGATCCTCAACAAATAGTCAAACCTCGGTTATTCGAAGATCATTTATTCGAAATTCTCGATAGTTCGAATATTTTATTTGGTCCCTTCGCTTTCCCACAAAAGACCATGTCAATTCTAACTTTCGTATTAGAAATTTTCAGGAAAGGTTTTTCAGCAATTCGAATGTTACACCGTGCCACATTTGTTTTTTCTCTTCTTGACAGATCAATAATGTGCTCTTTGAAAAGCATTGTTGTACTCAGGGTACGGTTTACGGGAACACACACCCGATGCTGTTAATTTCGTTCTACCCTCTCCCCTTTCCGAACCGAATTCTATGACTAGACTTTATATCCATCCTCTGTAATGCATAATAAAGTATCTATTTGATTGTTTCAAACGATATATTTTACTCTATAGATTAGATTAATGTGTTTTAGACGAAAGAACTACCTGTATTTAATTTAGAATTATGATTAAAGGGGAAGCGAATAACCAATACAAAAATGAGCGAAGAGAAGGATAATTTGATAAATCATTATTAAAAACAAAGCTCTCATTTTTACAATGTAAATATTTAAGGCAAAGTCAGAGCTGAAGATCTTGAACATATGATCACACAATCTAGATATTATACGTCTATGGTTCTGCCTGGGAGTTTATTAAAGGAGGAGAGTGTCTGAAGTCAAGGTTCCCTTACCGAAAGAGTGAAAAGAATTTTTTCTCTTGTATTTTGTGAAAAGAAATTTTTTCTTGTATTTGTATTTGTATTTGTATTTTGTAAAAAACGTTTATTACGCAGGTCTTTTATTTGCAGGAGTAGGAATCCGTACATTCTCACAGAATTGTAAGTTGCCTTAAAATACCATCATTGTATAACAAACTTTCCCTACCCCCAGATTCCAGAGATATCTAAGTCCTCCCAACAACAACAACAACAATAATAATAATAATAATAATAATAATAATAATAATAATATCTTGAATCTGCCTTTGTTTTTGTCGTGCACTGACACAGAACAGTATTAGATTAATATACCCAACCTTCACCAGTGGTTGAAAAGTGAAAAACATTTCTATATCGCCCTAGGATATGGCCTATTCAGCCTTACAGAAAATAGGACCCTCGTAACACACTAACAGATCAAAAATTGATTTACTGTATTCACACAGGATACTATACAATACTGCTGCTGTATTTACATACAGATTAATCCTTTGTGCTCAACTAAGGGGTTACTGTATTGTGGAATATAGAACAGCAAGAGAAGTAGAACCGAATTGTTTTTAATCTTCTTGAGCTCCAAGAGGTTTCCAAGATTCGCGCCTTCACGACTCAATGATTGTCTCATTTCACGAACTGCAATTCTCTCGGATTTTGTTTATTGGAAGCTTACAGAGTGCTTTTTTTTCTTTCAATTTTTGTGAATACATAATTCAGCGTTCAGCAATTCTGCTCTACAGGTGCTGTTCGAGTTTGCTATGCAGAGAGTATGCTGAAATGTTTGAATGGGGAAGTCAAAGGACAACCTCCAAGTGAATCTACAGTGTGCATGTTTGCAACCATAAGATTGTTGATAATGAAATTAGAAGGATCATATAAAACAACAGCGTGAAAATCAGTCCAAAATCACACTGTTTTCTATACATTTCACTAAAGTAAGTAAAGAGAACAGCTTAGACATTTTTGTATTTACGCACTTGTAATATTGTGCTACAAACTTTATTATCCGGCTCTAAAATCACGCTTGACATTATATTAACCAATTGGGAATGGCCTTGTTTTATTTTGTACATATTGAATGAATGAAAAGTGTATTAAATTATTCAGGGAGTTTTTCGATGCGAGTTTCGAATTACTGAGGTGTCATTGTAGTGACACGGATTTCTGGAAATTAGGAAAGTGCTATCTTTATATAC
The DNA here is from genome assembly GCA_002313205.1 of Laupala kohalensis. Taxonomy (NCBI): domain Eukaryota; kingdom Metazoa; phylum Arthropoda; class Insecta; order Orthoptera; family Trigonidiidae; genus Laupala; species Laupala kohalensis. Next base: position 412,989 of record NNCF01129598.1, read on the forward strand.
CTGTTTCTTTAGTAGTCACCTGCTGAAAGTGAATTCTATATGGTTGTCACGTAAATTTGCTGACTTAAAAGTCTTTGGTTGCTATCGCTTTTAGGAATATTATTCATAACTAGAAATTATCCGGAAACTAGTAGTGCAACAACATTCCTTATTCTAGCACATACACTCTTCATCATTTATTTCTAGAATTTATTCTGTAAACAATCTAAGACGTTATGAGCAATTCATTTCAAAGTTGAAACTTGTCTTAAGTTTACTGGAAACTTCCAAAACGAACTAACGCGTATACACGATATTATCTTTCCTTTCTGTATCTATCTTCCTTAATTGCAAACCAACCTCTTTCTACGTTACAATTACTAGAAGTAGTCCGTTCTTCTTTCCGTCGCCGGCACCGGCCACCTCAGGTTACCGTTTCCACATCGCGCCGCGTTCTGCAAGATATAACTGGACGATACACACGTTTTGAGTGCTTGAGAAAGCAACCCTAGGACGGCGTGTATTATGATAAGATAAGAAAAGATTGCCAGTGTTCAGAAAAATATGCTACTCAATATCCTGAATGCCTGAGTGTACACGCGTTGCAAGAATTGTCATTCAGTAATCGCTCCGTAATATTCTCTTCCAAAAGAAATGAAAGAAATTTTTAAGTTGAATCTATTCAAATCCACAGTTAAAAGGTTCCTATTGCATCACTGCTTCTATAATGTTAAGGAATTTATTGATTTTAATACAAGAATTTAATATGATCCCATTAAATATTTTTATATCCCAGTTAATACTTATTAAAATAATGGGAATTCATCGTTTCGTAAATTCCTCATGTACTTTATCACGCTATAATACTACTAAGGACAATAATTAAATAAAATCCAAAATTTATTTTAATGCATGATTTTTATTGTTATTTTTACCATTCATATTAGTGATATTTTTCATCTGTACTCAATCTTGGCACGTCTTTTTACATTATATCTCTGTAATACATTATATGCCGATTCTTTGAGAAATTTTGTGGAAATTGATGTGTTGGTCCTACGCTTGCTTCAGAGAGTAAATTAGCTTATATTCCTCCCTTTCGCCGTACGCAGTGTTTAACTGCATTTTGGCTATTAAAAATACTTATTAACTCTTTTGCTACATTACACAGAGGTTCTGCTTAGTTATGTGGGGTGGAGTCGAGTATAAAAGCATTTACAGAGGGGTCCAGTTATTTCTTAAAGGTCACTTGTTTTACTATTACTCCATAGAGTGACAGTTAAGCACAAGCTATACATTACAAATGTTAATGTACTCCTAACAACGTCCGTTAGTGTATTGTGCGTTCCAGCGCTCATTGGTAATATCGATCTTCACATTACCTCGCTCGTAATTCTAGGGGTGGATTAAGAGTTTTGTTTTTATAAGATAACCAATAATCAAAATGATGTATTGCTAATTTCCAAAAGATATATAAGTATATAAAGTGTGTATATTTATGAACTCATCAATGCAGTTAATCAACGAATTTAACAGAGGTATTTAATAAAATTTAAGTCACTGGCATAATATTACCTAATGAGGTAATTCTGATAAACAAAAAGATTGTAGAAGTTGTCATAACCGCGGGAACGTCTTTTTCTTTCTTTTTTTTCTCGAGTACAGGAACTACCATATTCCGTTCTATGTTAATATTCCCAAGCGTTATTACGAAGCGTCAGGTTTTCAAGGTGACGTCCTGGTGTTGGTAGGTCTTTTATCGGCGCAAAGTTATGTGCGCTGGTTTTTAGCCATAATTGAGAATAAAACATAATAATCCTTTCAGAAAAATTAATTATACATAGTACTTTTCTATTGATGTGTAATAGGCTACATGACGGAAAATCAGTATTTTTGGAAAATAAACGAAAATTATCATTACGTTTAGAAAACAAGCAGGGTCTGAGTTTAATACAATGAGAGTAGAAGACAACTTATGTTTTCCTACTATCTCAACAACCGTGCAAAGACTCAGTAGTGTTCCTCCTCCTTACATCAATATAAATTCATCTCATCATTTACTGATGTCAAGTTTTTAATGATTATTCTCAATTTTCAGTTTACTTCATTAGTAAAAGAAAAGTTACTACTTCTTGTCGTAAGAGAATGGAGTTCCGTACTTTCGATAAGAACGTTTTAAAATCAAAATTACAATTAGTAAGTAAATGGAACCCACATAAAATAGTTCTATTTATCATTCATTAAAATTTTGTTGCAATAACTCTTTAAATACAAAAATTCAATGCTAATGTAAAAAAAATGAGTTAAATTTTTATTCTAATCAGAATAAAAACTACGCCTATCCTTAAGAAATTTAAATCTACTATTGTAACATATAATAAAGCGAGATTTTTCAGAAGGATCTTATTTCCTCTCTAGTGATTGTTAAACTGAACTGTAATAATATCTGCTCCAAGAGAAGTTATTCGTCGTAGGTGTCTCACTCTGTCCTATGTGCCAGTGTTGTCACCATGGACTACTTTAGTGCTTCGTCTGCAATTATTGAAATTAATAAACTGTAAATTTGTGTTTTAACAGTTTATTTATTTAATTCGACGGTCGTGCCTCAGAAACAAACACTGCACAAGTGCTTGGAATTTTTGCGCAATTCAAGCCGTACAAAGGACAAGCGGACCGAACATGATAGAAAAGAAATATTTTGAACGGAAAAGTAGCTCGCGAGTTAAATATAGAATAACGGAATACGAGCCGAGAGAGTTTTCCTTGGACTGACGGTTTTCATTTTGAAGCGTTTATTTAACTTCACCTGTTACTTAGAACGTTTGAGCCAAATCTTGCAACTTAATTTTCAACCAGTTTCCCCCAACCGATTGAGCTGACATTTGGCACACATAAAAACTCTATAACAGAGTCTATTGTCTAACTCAAAAACGTTTTTATAAGTTTTTTATAAACGATTTGAAGGTGTATCACACGGACGCTATTACAGTCACGCTATTTATTTATATTAATAAAAGTTTGTGTTTAGGACGTTTTATTACATGAATATGAACAAGGTAAGCCCCAAATTCCCATAAAAATATATGAACGAGCAGGTTTTACTATTACGACAAATAAATAAACAAATTCTAATACTAAAATAATAAAAAATAAAGTAATATATAAATAACCTTCTGAAAACAAGCATTTACTTAAGCCATGTACTAAAACGAGTAAAATAAGTTTAGGTTTTTATTTGTAGAGAAAATCCATACTTTGGTTGGTAAGTAAGAACTTGCCAATCACTGTCCTATGAAATTAATTGGTATCTACTTTTATGAACAATTCGCGCGACAAGTTTTTTGAAGACAAATAATTAACCATAAAATATTAAATCATTTTCAGCGATAAAGATAGAACGGAAGTTTATTTTTATTAGGATCTACTAACGTGAAATATGGAGGTATAGATGAAAATATGAACATAGTGAGTGGAATCTTTTTTATGCCAAATATATGAAAACTTGCATCAAAGTGAAAGGATTCCTCTTGTAATATTAATTTTATTTGGATGTACTAGGAATCACTATTGAAAAGAGCAAAAATCTCATCAACTTGTCTAACAAACTCCTCCCAAAATCCTTGAAATTTCTTACACGTCAATTGAAAAGAAGGGACCAAGATATTGAGACTAAATTATAAAATTATAAACTTTTATGATCTTTTATAGATAAATAACTGTATTTTACGCCCAACGTTTTGTCAACTGGCCGAAAAAGTTTATAATTTAATAATATAATGATAGACGTAAATGGCACGAATATTGTGACTAACATTAAGGGGGGGAGGGGGCGATTAAAGAAGAACAAAGATTGCATGATGTATATTGGGAAAGAACCATTAGGTATAGATACCTTAGTTATATCGGTTCTGCTTGTTAACTACGACATGTGCACGGTGTTCTGTAAATTAAAAATGAAGTTACGAGTACATTGTATCACTGGCATGGATGCATTTCATAAGAACTAAAAAATGTTTACTTAATCATACGAGTTAATAACTGAGTAATTTATGTTGACGCGTGTTAAAGAACATCGTAGTAGAGTAGATGAAACTAGAATTATTTGCTTTGCGGTCTTTCTAGCTTTTCTTGCGGACTCAATATCAACACATGCGCCAAAATACTCAAACCTCCCATTCATATTCCACAACACAAGACTGTCCGAAAGAAATTGACCAGTTTCTTGCTCATGATTTCTTGATGTTCTGTCGTCTTGACAGAGAAAATTGTGGTGCAATGGAAAAATATAAGACTTGGTATTACTACGTTCTTTCAAAATTTCAAACCATTACCGGAGTATTATCATCATTATTAACTATGATTGTGCTATTTGTAACAATCCGAGAGTTCAGAAAGAATGACAATACGCGAACAAAAGGGAGTGGGCACAATTGTTCTTCAAAATGTTACGTGAAAGAGATAAAAGCATGCGGAGGTTCCCCGAAGACGGAAGAAGAATACACTCCACTTTATGTAATGTTGACGGATGTCTCTGACGAATCAAAATACGTTCTGTTGTCCGTAAGTTCTCGTATTCGTCATCTGACCTGTTTCATCACCATGCCGGTGACTCGTCACAAGCTGCCGTTATTGCAAAACAAATTAACGCCCAACGTTGTTATTCCCCTTCATTCGTTTCCCGAAGATCCTCACACAATAACACCTACAGCCCTCGAGAAACGTGATTCGTGCCATTCGATCAGAAATATTACTTGGCTATAAGGCCCGTGAGAAGATTGCGTAGTCCTCCAAACGGCCTTGGAAAGAAGGTTTCGCAGCAAAAAAAGAGCTTCAGTTCAGTAGAGCACGCTGGGTTTTTCTGTTTCTGCGAAATTATGAATCACGTAATGCAACATCGTGGATAAATGAATAAGTACATTTGACATGAAAACGTATGGGAAATAATTTACAAGACCTCTTTGAACACAATTTAAAAGAGGTATATATTAAGTACCTACATGACCTTTGATGTGGGGTTCGCGATGTTTCAGTGACAAATCGGTACAAATGCCCAGTTATTTTAGAACAATAATACTTGGGGTCTCCCCTGCATCGGAGAAACGTTCCATTATGCAATGGAAAACGAATAGTTCACGTCATTAATAGGCAGTTTTCTGGAATAGCTGACGATTCTTCGTTACTCGCGAGTGGCGACTTTAAACAAGAACGCAAGCGACGTTTGCGAGACGTCAAATAAAAAATATCGGCGATAAGTACTATACAACTACCTCAAGAACCTGTAGCGTTAAGAATTGAGTCATTTTAGTGATTGCATAATTTTACTAACTGAAATTAAACAAAATTACAATACCTGAAGAGGGAGAAGTCAAAACTCCATCTGTGATTCTCGAAGTCTATTTTCGCTATAAATACCAGGTATCCTGAATGCTCTTTGCATCTAGTCTTTCTATGAGGCTATATTTACGACACAAACAAATATTCTTTCTTATTGATGTAGTTTTTATTGTTCTTACTTAATGAAAGCATTAGATAAAACAAGAGATAAAAATACATTATGGATTTTAGATGGATTTGGGATTACGGCTTCTAATGGATTTGGTATGCGCCATTTTATGGAGTTTTTCTTCATATTTCTCTTGCCGTCCCTTAAAAAACCCTCGTCGAAGCGGCGAAAAAGAAACGTTTGAGACGTCGAAGAGGTGAAGTCAACGAATTTGCAAGTTATGTCCCGAAGAATATCTCCTTGCTTCCTTTCTCTGCAAAGGGAATGTGGGGAGAGAATCGATTGTGAGAGACGTTTACCCCCACCCCTACATTCCACGACTGCCTCGCTTGAAGCTCTTCATTGCAAGACGTCAAGCATCTTTGTTTCGAAACGAAAAGTCATTCATGAACAAATATAAAAGAATGATTGAATCATTAGTAAAACTACTGGGCAAAACAAAATTTAAAATATTTTCTTATAAGTTTTCAGTTTTGAATAATACGATATTTTGTATATTCGATGTTCTTATGAAAACACTTTCAATGTACATCCATTTATTGACGCGTTGTACGAGTAGGGTATTGGTAGTGCATGTAAAAAAATTCAAACAAGGTGCATGCAAACTCCTTTATGAAAACAACAAAAGTCAATTGTAATCCGTATTCTTCGCCAATATCCTTCGGTTGTTCAAATCGCCTTGGAGTCTTGTCTCAAACCCGGCGCTTTGACCGTCTCATCAGGATAGAGCGAGGTGTGTACCTTCTAGGCATAGTTATTTAAACTTTCACGCATGTTCTCACGTTTGTCATTTTTGTTCTTTTGCCAAATGGGATATGAAAAAAACATGCTTTTTTAAATACTTTCCTGTTTGATGTCTTATAGCAAGTTTAATATTTTTTTAGATATTTAGGCTTTTATCAAATAAAAGCTTGTTAGATGCGTTATTTCTTCAAAAACTTGATAAAAATGATTTAAAAATTGTTTGAAACCTTTTTTTAAATGAATGGTCATTAACTACGGAACTATATCGGTGGATAACATTGCTGTGAAAAACTAACATACCCCAATTGCTGGTAATTAAATGCATCATTCAATAAGTCGTTTCTCTTTCTACAGTAGTCACAGCTATATAAACTGGGAAATTCATGTAAAAGCTACGAAGTTTTTCTGGTCTCACCGGGAATTGAACACGGAATGACTTGGTGAGCTAGAACGCTACCACGTGAGCCACGGAGAGGATTTGCATATTTTGGACAGTATTTGAGTCTCACATCCTTATTCTTTTCGAAGCCGCGATCTCCTTTGTCGTTTATCAAAGAGGTAATTTTTAAAGAGTTCAGTTTTATTGTTTTGAATTATAACCAAACCGACTCCGCAGAATATGCGCAAGCTAGCAGGAAATTACTTTTGCAACATCTTTGTAAATCAGAGCAGTGGGGATAGAAAGGAAACCTCATTTTCTGTAAGTCGAATGTTTCGGAAGGATTCGTGAAGTGAACGAATTGTAACGATTCGGATGCTTCAAAACAATTTGAGCATCCCACGGGCACGTCACAATTCACTCTTTGTGGAAGTAGTAGAAGAAGCCTCATTTCCGCTAGTATGCATGACCTACCACGCTCAGATATTTTGATATTTCCCGTAATTCACATGTGCATTTTTTTATGTTGAGATATATTCAACTTGAGCGTATTTATGGAAAATATGTATCACGATTTTGTGTGTGAAAAATCCTTTGAGATATTACTTCCATGAAATCTGCTTTAAATGTAACAAAAAGAAAGAATACATTGCAATCGAAATTGACAGTGCAGACCGCGTTAACATATGAGCAACTTGACCATGTATGCTCGACGAGGATTCACAATGTTGGAGCATATTTCATTTTGTATTGTTCTAGAAGGTGGAATGACTTTCTTCTTTACGATGTGTCTATCGAATTATTAATTTTATTGTGTAAATACTGTTTTCATTATCACTCTTAGAAATTGGTTCCAATCGATCTGCTCATACGAGTGACCACGCCCACTTCCTTCCAAAACAACCCACCTGCTCCATAACACGCAGTTGAGGAAAATTATCTCGTCCATAAAGGTAATTATTCCTTAATACGTTGATAGACTCTTGAATGTGCTTCCTATTTTGAGAGAACTTTTTACTCCCGAGGTGCAGGCGGCGCAAACAGGAAGTACGTAGTTCGCTAGCATTCCCCCTCCCCATTATACCCCCCTCCGACACACACACTTCCATCCTTAGCAGAATCGCTTATCTCGTTCGCTGCGCAGGAATCCTTTTCAGGATAACATGAAGGTTTGAACACTCGCTGCCTCCTATGATTTACAGCCGCTCCTGTTTGTTGGCGATGCGCAGGTGTGGTTGGGTCAGTAAACTCATCTCGTATATGCGGAGCCTCGGGACTCACATATGATAGACAGAGCATTAAGTTCAATATATTGCCACAAATGGGTTTGAAAATATCGCGAAATAGTAAGAATGGAGTTTATGAACAAAATATATGTTGAGAAACCTCTTCATAATGCAACCCCAATATTACAGTGTTCCTTTTTTTTTAAAGAAATATATTTTCCCCTTCATCATTTTTCATAAACTTAGAAAAACTCAAATATGAATTTTAAGCTCAATTGAATGATATTATCGACTTGAGAGATGATTGCCCGCCGATGTTGAAAATAAACTATCAGTATTTTATTAGTAACTATACAAAAATGTAATTAGACCCTAACAATAAACCTATTACTTTTATGATTGCAACTCTTACAACTGCAGTGGAGATTTCCTCTTAAACGATTCATTTTTGCCATCTCGATGTGGGCAATTCCGGGTTAACTGGGCCCGGGACGTATAAACTTGTCTACAAAACTTGTTTCAAATAATTTAACTGGATTCTATGCCTAGAAGTATGCATGATGTTCGTTATTTGTTGTAGGTATTATACAACGAATATATTTGGATACAGCCATATGCTGAGGAAATACTATCTACTACTACTAATCATAATAATAATTCGTAAATATAATTTTCTTACACGAAATATCCCGCATAATCCTCAATATGTCCATTCGTTCTCAGTTGGAAACTTCCTGAGGACAGAATTCTAAAAACTGAAAATATCGCTTACTTTTAGTTGTATTGAATTTTCTACCCTAAACACACAGATACAGTAAGAGATTCATTTAGGAAATTTGTACGGCTTTTTGGGACGCTGCATAATTTATGTTGTTGAAATCTAGAAGAATTTAATATCGTAACGATATCTGGTAAGTATGAAGGGGAACCGGAACTTATGATTTTGTAGAAAAGACAAAGACAATGAAACATGTGGCTGTGCTCTAATCTTAAGAAATTCTTACGTTCATAATATTCCCAAATATTATCATTTTCGCTTTTGAGTATCTTGTTCTTCGTATTATACAACGAGACCTGAGTATGTTTAAGTTGTCACTTTCCTTTGCATCACATTATTTTTGCGATTCATTGGAAAAGTTAGCAAGATATAACTTGTACTCTGAAACAAGAATTGGAGACTGATCGAACGTCGGTCACTTTTCCTAATCGAGAAGTCGACAAGGTAATTTTCCACGGATTGCTTAGGTGAGTCGATATAATATTGTACACCACATCTCGCACATTTCTGCCGCAAGAATTCCTTCCGTACATACTTTCATTTGAATGTTCTTCTTAAAAAACTAGTAACTCATATTTTAGTTCCCTTTTATAAGATAAGTAGTGTAGTGTCTTGAAGACCGAGGAAATAAAAAAGAAACCGCTTGCACAGCCTAGGCGTATGAGGTGGTAAAAGTGAAATGCAGTCGTGGCGAATGCACTGGTTGCGTGTTTCGTGATATGCCAATGCAACGTGTGCTTCTGGAGCTGCGGGAAAGACCTGATGTTTAGGAAATGCGTAGAGTAAGCCGTGCTCTTCCTATCAACTCGGCGCTCAAGCGTCATGCGTACGTGAAGCGTCTATTTTCAGCGCTGATGTCACAGTCGCTCTCCGAGCACTGAGGCGCATTTCCTAAACAATTTCATCCGCTCACCAGAGCGAAAGCAGATGTCAGGTCTGAAACGCTCCATGGATGGATTGGATAGTGGTCCAAGGTAGAATAGAAATAGTTCGTGAAGACTCGAAAGCGTGCACAAGGGCTTGTGACGTTTCTGCAGATATCGAAACAAGTCGCCAAAATTATTTCCTGGCGAACTACTCGGGTAAGAAAATTGCTCGCATTCTCATTTGTCATGAGTTTTAATTTAGTATATATTCTCAAAATTATCAAACCCGAGACATAGCAAAATTTTGTAATTTGCTAGAACTTCAAAGAGTTAATTATTTTGTTTTTACGAAAAGAAAGTTAAAGAATAGGGTTCAGAAATTGGCGTGTCTTCAAAATACATTTAAAAAGATACTATTGTAAACAAGGGTCGCGTTCACCGCGATACTCGTCTAAACAATGCGAACGTTCGTCGTACATTTTGTGAACTCTAATCACTTTGGCTACCGGTTGCTACCAGAAGGACACTTCATGGCGTCAATGTATACTTCCGATCACTTAAAAATCAGTTTTTTAAATATAATCTTGCGTATTGGCAAGCGTTCACAGGTTTTCAATGTACTTGACTACATAACTGGACTACTTACTATCGGCGTAAAAATTATATATATCTTAGTTTCCGCATGAATGGAAAGTGACCTAGAAAACGCAAAGGAAAACTAAGTAAACACAATTTAGGTTATTTTATTCTGCAGTGACAACCTGGACGCACAAACGTTTACCAGGCCAGGCTGATTTTTTAACTGTCGATAAAGCACAAAACTGTGTTTTTGACGTTGGTAAAGGGTCGGGACTGACCGCTGGGACAAGCTCGACCGCTCCCTAGGAAATAAAGGACGCAATGAAAAGCTAGTCGGTAGGTTAACGTCCTCCCCCCTATTGATAGGGATGGGATCCAACGAGAGGCAAAGAGGAGTAGCCTCGAGGAAACGACAAAAAGGACAATATGGAAACGATGAAAGAATGATAGCGAACGAGTAAAGATGAGACAAGAAGAAGAATGAGAAGAAAGGAATAGAGACCAACAAAGACATTGTCGTGGAATGTCGGAAGACACAGACACGACGCGAAATAAACTATTGTAAAAATAAATAATAAATAAGAGTGTAAGCTGATTTCAAACGAATATATACCTAAAACAAGCGATTACAAGCGTTGGATACTATCGTTTCACGTAATTAATTTGACTTGAACAACATAATAAATAGATCGGTGAGGAGAAAATTGTTTTCCTCAATACGCATCAAATCCTAATAACATGTAATTTTACATAAATATTCCTGGAACTTCGATAATCAAAGTATAACATAATTTTAAAAAATATAAGAATTTTTTGGATCTATGAAAGAATAGCTATTTTTGAATTAGATCAGATACATCAATGCGTGACAGTGTAAACCATAAGGGAACACATACATGCGATTGTAAAGCGATCTCGTTCGTCCAGTACAATGCTTGGCGCTTTTTATCAAATTTTAGAAAACTAAATTGAATATATTATCAAACTTAAACATGTGTGTCCATTGCTTCCCGATCGATCAACATAATTTCTTATCATAAAAACCTTTGCGTAATATTATTAAATGGTTATGATCGCTTTTTTATTTAAGAATCGGCACAGGCGAAAGGATAAAGTTGGAGTTGTCCAAAAGGACGGTTTCCACTAATTTATAATGCTCATTGAAAAAATCATTAGTATTGAAGTACTCACCATGGTAAAAAACCACCGTGATACTTCTAAACATCGTAATCCTTTTAAGTTGAGAAAGATTCTTTGTTATCAAATATTGGTCAATTGAATGTCAAGCTTCCCGTTCTCATTGGTTCATAAATAGCGTCTCATATCCCTAACGCTGGAGTGATATCATACTCCTAAAAGATAGACTTAAAGCGACTCAAGAATTTCTGCTTCAACCGTATAAGATGCAGTCCTTAACAAGACAATGAATAAACCATTTCAATGGACATTCTTCAGGCGATTACCGATAAGTCGACCGAAGCACACTGGATAGCCAGAATGCCTTGTACTGACGTAAGTCAGGGAATATGGCGTAGAACTCACTCGCACCAGGTCTTCTTCTGGGAAACATTGACAGGATTTGCGTTCTAACAAAAGGGGGCGTCACATTCGACACCCTTTCTACACTTCATTATATTCTCCACATGGTGGAAGGAACTCTTCATTAGTTCCGTCTTGAAAGAGTGCGATTTTGACACTCGAAATTTGTAAGCCCTTCCGAATTCTTCTCACTGAAGAATTTGTTTTTGACAATGTTCTCCGTTGTCCACCTCATTCTACCGAATTCAATCTTTTGACCGTCCATACGACACAAATGCATTGCGGAGTCCTAGTATGGCATCTTGTGTAAAGGAAACCTATTGAGGAGCACTAGCGTGAGACAAGGAGCGGGAGGGGGCAGATTACTTTCGTGGTTGTTAGTACGTAAAATACAATCGCAGCTTAATATTATTGTTAACATTTCTACCATAAAGGGACTTAAAAAAACGAAAAATACAGGCGAAGATCCTAAAATATCATAACATATATGAAAATTATTCTCCAGTTAACACAATAGGGAATTTTTGCGTAATGTAGTCGTTGCCTAGCTTTTATATAAGAAGTTATGTAACACCATTTTTTTAAGAAAACGGGAATGTCATTAATTCTTTTATAATAATTAATTTTGAATTTCTATTCCACTCAATATCTACAATTCATTTTGGAATAATAAATGAATACGTATTTACTTTATAATGACTTTTTTAATATTAAATCCGCCTCTGCCCTTCGACCCTTGATCGGAATTGATGGGATGGTCCC